>ML815882.1:33626-56931 GCA_009831015.1 Picea engelmannii | reverse complement strand
ACTTATGTTAAAATATGACATTTATATATATGACGAAGCTTAGTCATAAGTTAAGTCATAGGGCAAGTAACATATGCGATAATTTTGCTAAAGACTATAATGCTCTATCCCCTTTTCCAAGATGGCAAAGTCTTGATACCCAATCTGGCTGCCCTTATACCATTTGTTTCTTTATCTTGGATCGGTGTTACCTTGAAGATGAATGACCCCCTGGATCAAGGGCACAAGAATTTTTATGACTAATGTTGTGCAAGAATTCTTGTGCAGTGCCAATAACATCAAGAATTTGTCGGCCCTTTAAAAAACCTAGTTGTTCACCTGACAGTGAACGCGAGGAGGATGGGTTTGATTATGTTGGCGATGAATTTTTATATAAGCTTGTAGCAAAGATTGCAAAGTGCAATCGGTCTATAATCACCGAAAGTAGTCAAGTGGTTTTCTTTCAGGATAAGTGTCAAGAAATTTGAGTTTAGTGCCCCAAAGATCTTACCATGGAGTCTAGAATCTTTCACTAGCTCCAAAATCTCATTCCCCACCAGATCGAAGAAATGTAAGTAGAACTCTATGGTCCAGCCATTTGGGCCCTGAATTTTATCCTTTGAGAAGGATTTTAGAGCAGTCAGTACCTCCTGTAATGTGCAAGGGTTGTCCAAGTTCATGGAATCCTCTGTTGTGACTGAGCAAGGATAGAGATGAGCCACCATAACATGAGCTTGTAGATGGGCTTGTGGTCTAGCCTAGTAGAAAGACTTTAAAAAGATAGAATTTGTTGTCTTGATCGCTTGTTGTCCACTATGTTTTGTACCTGCATCATCAATAATATCCCAGATATGTTTTTTGTTTCTGGATGAGCTGGCGAATCGATGAAAAAATTTGGTGTTGAGGTCTCTACATTTTATCCAATTAACTCTACTATGTTCCCTCCAAAGAGCTTCATCTGCCAGCAGTATCTTGTTCCTTTCAAATTCAAGTTGTTTTAATAGTTGATACTTGTCCCCTGCGTGCCCATCCAGAGAATCGATTTGGTGTAGTTCTTTGAGTTTTAGGTCCAACTTATATAACTTGTGTAGCGTGATTCTTCTATGCTTCATGGCCCATCTTTTTATGCAGGTTTTTAAGTGTTTCATTTTCCAAATGAATCGTTGTTGTATACCCGTTTCACGCTGGAAAAAAAGGGTCTTTCCAATTGGAGTTGACAATTGTAGTGAATTCTTCTTCAAAGAACCAACAAGAGCTCAATTTAAAGGGATAGTAAATCTGCACCGTAGGTGAGCCGAATTGTAGTAGGATCAGGGCATGATCTGACAAATATGGTGTGTCCACCCAAGATCTGATCATGCCGTCAGTTGTAGCAAGAGTTTCAGAGATAATGAAACGATCTAGTCGTTTAATGATGGACTCCAATCCCGCTCTGCCATTGCGCCAAGTTGGTGTCAAGACATCTGGGGGGAAGTCAACCAAACCATGCATTTGGAATAGTGAGATAAAAAAGTCGGCCAAGGGATCTTGGGTGACAGAGGCTCCCTAGATTTCACTGGAGCTTGTGGTGAAATTCAAATGCCCCATAATGATTAAATTTGTGAGATCAAGCAGACCACGAGACTCCACTTTATCCCAAAAAAAAATTGTTTTGCCGGGGTCCATAGGAATTGAGAAAGTTGATCTGTAGATTGTTCCATTGGCAGGATCTAGTTAGTGATATGCCACCATAGCTCAGAAACGGATTTAATTCAAATTTTGTAGGGTCTTAAGTGGCATCTAAACCTCCATAATTTCCCAGCGAGTTTACAGAGAAAGTGTGCCAGTCAGGTCGGAACTTGTTTAGAAATGTTCTTGCTTTATGTCCATCAACCAAGGTTTCTTGGATGAAAATAATATTTGGAGAGGTCCGAGAGAGAAGTCTTGTGAAAGAGAAGGATTTAAGGGGGGGGGGGGCACCCCTTTGATATTGAGGGAGAGAAATATCATTATTTGGTTCTCGCTAGGGCTTTCATGCCTCTAAGCACTCCAATGTCAGTGTGTTGTGTTTGTGTAACAGTAGAAGTAGATAAATAAGGCCCCTCTTTGTGACGAGAAATTTTGGTTTTGATCAGGGAGTGTTCATAGCCAATCTCTCTTGACCAGGTGTGTACTTTTTCTTGGTCCAGACCTAGGGTTATCCTGTGTCTCGGGTTACCTTCCTTGGAATGTGGCAAGTGGACTGACTTCCCCGAATAAATTGGTATGGGGGAAGGAGTATGAACTTCTTTGTAGGATGGTATGAGTGTATCCAACACATCGCTGAGTGTATTCTCCCCTGGTTGCGTTTCACTGGTACCTGACATAAAGTGTAACATCCCTTGTGCATGAGGCATGGAGTCATGGCTCGTTGACTACAAATGTGTAGAGGGAAAAAATTCGAGGGGAGTAACCCTCGAGGTGGAGATCCAAGGATGGGCAGTAGTCGAAGGCTCAATAGAGTGTGAGCTCGAGGAGGAGGGTAAGGGTATGGAAAGTGCAGCTGGAGAGGTAATTGGTTGGGTGCAATCTGTAGTAGGAGTGAGGGGGGAGGAGTTCATCTGGTAGTTCGGGGGCCCTTCAGGTAAGCAGGAGGAGGACTGTAAGGAAGAAGCACCCGAAAGTGGTATAGTTTGGGCCGTATCAAGTCAAGGAGAGGAAGAACCTAAAACCCAAGTTGGGGCAGTGTCCAAAAGGTGTTTTTCCTAGGATGTAATAGAGTAGAAAAGAGAGGCACAAATGGACTTGATCTTACCGGCGATCGAGTTCGAAACAGATGATTCTCCAAAATCTGGAAGGTATGAAAAGAAAGGATGAGTGTTCACATTCAAAGAGTCCATCCTGGTGGAGAGTTCGAGCATTGTTTCCTCGGACTAATCTTCATCAAAGTGACCCAGACATACATTTCTAAGATGTGTCATTTTCCTACATAGAGTGCACCTGAAGGGGATGCCTAGATAGTCTAGGCTTCATCGAAAGAGTTTTCCTCTCCAGTCAATGTCAATACTTTCGAGCAGTCCATCGTGTATATTTATCTCCACCATGACTCTAGCCACCTTCTTTTCCAAGCCTGTGAGTGACTGTAGGTCCACGCAGATGTAGTGGCCAAGTGTGTTACCTATGGCCTCGAGAGATTTATGGTTCCAGAGGTGTAGGGGAAATCCAGGGAGGAGGACCTAGAAATCCCTTAGGTGAAAATAGTCATGCGTGGGGTCGAAGTTGATCCGCCATTGTTTAAGCATGAGGCTATCATCGTCCAAAGTCTAGAGCCGCTCTAGTATAGATGTGGAGTCCTCTGGTGTTTTGAACCTGAAGCAGAGCCAGCCTTGTGTCAGGTGGGTGATCTCCGGAACATATCCCAGGAGTGGCTTCCAGGTTGTATGCACCCACTCTGTTAGATCAGATCGACAGAGATGTTTGTAAGAGATTCTGCCCACTAAAGCGCAGAGGCTTAAGGAGACCGAGTCTTCTAGTCCGATATCATTGCCGAGGACCATTTTTTCTCTTTGATTTTTTTGAACACCAAGGTCTAAGATATATATTGTTGTTGCCGCTATGGGTAACTCTAGTCGAGAATTTATGCTGGTGCAAGCCTACAGGTCTCAACTGAACCGTGTTTGTTAATTCCCCATGAAGGGTGGATATAACAGGTGGATTAGTCGATGAAGGGCGAAGGAGAGTAGGAGGGAAGCTGGCTATGGAAGGTGTCTGAGTGAAAGTCGATGAGGGTGGCTAGCAGGGCGGGAAAACCGTGACTGGTGGCTGAGTGTAGTGCTCAGACTGTATATATATTGAGAGGTGAAGAGGGTAGGGGGGTGGGACCAGTGAGGAAGCCAGAGGATGGGAAGAGGAGCGTAGTTGTTGTGAGGTCCCAGACCGATGGGAGTAAGTGTGCACAAGTCTGGCAAGCTCATCCGTAGAGGTGAAGAGGCCCTCACTATTCCATAGGGCCTTGTCAGTTGCACCCATTAGTGCATTGACATCCCTCTCCATCAATGTGAATCTCGATATCAAATAGTTCCCCCCTTGTTACATTGTAGTGCGTGGCACTCTACCTTATAACCTACTTATAATAATAAAAAATAAACCACCATATAATTCCTTTCCATGGAAAATTAACACTACGAAGACCATATAACCCCGCTCTCATGTAAAATAAAAGACTCTACAGATGATCTATTGTCTCCAATGTACACAATATTTACCTAAAATACTCCACTTTAGCCATATAATCCCATAGAAAAATAAAATAAAATGCTTCCAATACAAAATACAATTCATTACGTAATAAAATATATAGTCTTATTATATCAATTTAAGATCACAATCGATAGACTAAGTTTAAAGTTATAAAGATAATAAAATATCTCTAAAGCCTCACTAATCTATGGAAATTGTAGGGAATTATCGTAGATATATATTAAACCTGAATTTATTAAGCATCGAGAGGGATCCAATTAACATGCAAGTTTTTTTATTATTATTTCATTTCATTTCTTTTTTTCTTTTTTATTATTGTTTTTTTTTTAATTAAAGTGACTTTATTTATTATTATTATGTTTTTTTAATTAAGAAAAAAAAAATTTAATTGAGCTTTAACTTTATTATTATAATTATTATTTTAAATCGAGTCATCTAATGCCTCATCAAACTTGATGCCTCAACATCTTCCCTATACTGGGTTGTAGAGCACCTTGCTACTCTCGATGCAATAACTAAACTAAGGTTTTTGGAAGCTCTTGATGCAATAATTAAACTAGGGTTTTTGAAAGTAGTGATCTTGGTTTGGTCCACTTTGAAATTCCTCCTTGAGTATGAACATTGATATCTTGGAACATGGTCGGAGCCTTTGGTGGTATGTCACATATAATTCAATCATTTACTTGTAGATGACTTGAGGGTCCTTAAAATATCTAACCAATGTTAATAGTCTAATCTAACATGCTTTCCAATAAATTTTAGATCAATACATAAAATAAGTTATTAATACATAATTAATTTTTCACTAATATTAGTAGTATTAGTTATGATCAATCGTAAGCTCATAAGAAATTAGTCATTTTAATTAATGCTCATGAGAGAGACTTGCACTAAGGACTTTACATAATTTATCCAAAAAAGACATTTCTCTCCTAACTCTAACCCCCACCCCAATACAACATTAATAATCATTAGAAAGACAATGCACGTCACCTATCTCTATATTAAACATATTATTAGTCCCTGCCCTTCGGGGTCGAGGACTATTAGTAATCGATTTTTGAGTCTATGCACGTTAACCAATGTAAATGAAACAATTTAATCAAAGCTTTTCAATACTCCACTTTTTCTCTACCAATCAAACGTCTACAACATTTTTTTATTTCCAATAAGAAAATTTGAGGCCTTATTTGGCCTCATTTTGATGCATATAGTCGCATTGTCCTGGAAAACTTAGATTAAAACATACCATGGCTGAGTAAATTTTTGATAAGTGAAGTAATGCTAGACATAGGTCTAGCATTACTTCATTAACATTAAATGTTATATTGTTATGATATGTGTTCTAATTCCATATAAGCTCGTAATCAGTATAGTGTAAAGTTGGAGTAAGCTCGATCATTATGCCAGTACTCATAGGTTTGGTATAATGTGGTTGTCTGTCCTGTTGCAATATGGTTGTTTTGATGATCGACACGAGGATAACATGCAATCCTCTCTTCTCCACTATAAAGACTATCCCATTGTGTTTGCCCCTCCAGATGACATACCACTCTCTTGTCTCTGTAAGTTGTTCATGCACTCATCTGTACGGACCCCTCATCCATCCCAACATTACTACTTCCCTGGAGTAAAGCGCGGATTTTCACTTGGAACCCTATCTACTGCGCTTGGATCTGCCTTTGAAGGTTCTTCATCTAGAACCACTGTTATTCTCTTTTCCTTTGCCCTTTTATTCAATATTCAGGTTACTTACTGTGATTCAACCCCTATGAAATGTATAAAAGCTTAAATAAAGCTATTTCTATATTCAATGCTTTTCAAAATGGTTATCATACTATCATGTCTTGTTCTATCATTACCATTCATTCTTTTAGAATTCACTCCAGACCGAGGAACTAAATGAAATATCTTGGAGTGCAAGATGTGTTTCTCAGTACCAGACATTTGAATATACCTAGTTTTTCTACTGGATAAATCTAAAACTATTTTGAACCATTCCTCATGTTAGCTTTTCTATTGGATAAATCTAAAACTATTCTGAACCATTGCTCAAATAAATTTCTTTCCAGTGACAAAAAAAAATTACACCCTACTTACCTCATTTTTTCTTCTTCCCTTCTTGCAGGCAGAAGGTATCAAAAAAGGCCCCTGAAATAACCCATGTTCTCTAAGCCATGACCTATATTTGTTGGGCTCTTTTGCTTCCTTTTCCAAAAGAAGAGCGTTTGCAGGCTGGTCGGAACCTCCTGTCCATTCCACTCTCCTCTTATAAAACCCGTTGTTTCGTCTTTAATTAGTGAATCTCGACTAAACTTAAAAGAGTGAATGGCTTGGCTTTCAAATATGTCATCTAGCTCAAAAATGGAGTCCCTTCTAGAGCACGTCCTTCACGCCGATTCTCTGTTAAGTAACGAAAACGCGCTCATATCGGTGTCGAACGAATTCGAGAAGCTGCTAAATTGGCCCGCCCAGAGCTACATCTGCAACACCAAGGCCATTGTCGGCACCGCCGTGGACATCAAGGAGAACTCGAAGGCCTAATCCTTCATTACCGACATGCCTCGCATCAAGAGCTCTAACATTAAGGTTGATTTATGTCTTTTCTTTCTTTTATGTCTATTGACATTTTCATCTGACCGCGAATCGAATCTAAAGGCTTGCTTCAATTCCTGTGTGTATCTGTTTTGCAATTTCAGATTGAGGATGAGAATGTGTTGACCATCAGGGGGAAGCGAAAGCGGGAGGAAAATGGCGAGGATACCAAATACATTTGCATGGAGAGAAATCCTACCAAGTATTTTAGAAAATTTGTGCTTCCCACTAACGCCAATTTGGATGTGATTTCTGCCAGTTGTGAGGATGTGGTTCTGACTGTTACCATGCCCAAGGCATCACCCATAGAAACAGTTGCCCGCTCACTTCCATACCCAGTGCCAGCTAGGTAACCAACAAAACCAAGCAAAACCAGTCGGTTGCATCATTCTTTCTTTGGGTTGTGGGTAGCCTTCGACAACCTTCTTGTGGGTCGAAGAGCTCCATGAACTGAACTAGGGATAGGTGGAAAACTTTGTATGCTTCAGGTGTATCCATATCCCTAAACATGTCCAATTCATCCTTAACTCAATGGACACGTTGTTAAGCATTGCATGCTTGTTGTATGTGTCTGCGTAGAGAGTGATTTAAAACAAATGCTTTAAAAAGTGGGACTATTGTTTTAGTTTATCATTATTCTGAATCATCATTAATATTATTTTACAGTTACCATTTATCTAGCGCAACAACTTTGTTGTTTCTTACAATAATAAATCTATATTTATCGTTTAAAAAGCATTTGTAGCATCTGCCCAACACAACCATAATTAATTTAAATCTGATATGGGAAACCACATTGATATTAAATGCGTAGTTAGTCTAAATCTCTCAGCTATTAGATTCAGCTATCAGTTATAATTTATATGCGGTGATATTAATTGTATCCACGCTTTGATAACCTAAAAACTAAATCCGTGAATAGATTACTTAAAATTTATAAATTTTCAAATCGTAGTTCGAATATATTAACCAATGATACAGATTTAAATGTCTCCCATTAATAGATTAGATATTAGAATTTAAATTTAGATCCAACAACATCAAACCCATTACTTTGTCCAACATCTCACCTAGCATCCCTTCTTGTGAAATAGCTGCTTGGTTCAGCACCTCGCACAAATACAGTAGATCGTTACCTATTTGTAGATCATATCCTTATGCATCAAAGAAAACAACAGTTGATTCACCAGCGGGGACAAGGATATAGGTCCTAAAGCTAGATAGATCTATATACAACAAATAGCTTGGAAGGTCCCAATTCGGATTCTGTTGTCCATTACTACTATGTTTCGCCTTCATCAACTAGAGCAGCAGTGTACGATTTAGTAGTGTGGACGAGTCATGGTTGACCTATTTTGAAACAAGTTCAAAAGGGGTTGAGTGCATGCTTCTCGTGATGATGGACTAGATTTCCCCAGTTGTCTAATTAATTTAAATCTGATATGGGAAACCGCATTGATATTAAATGTGCAGTTAGTCTAAATCTCTCAGCTATTAGATTCAGCTATCAGTTATAATTTATGCGTGGCGATATTAATTGTACCAGGCTTTGATAACCTAAAAACTAAATCCGTGAATAGATTACTTAAAAATTATAAATTTTCAAATCTATTTCGAATATATTAACAACTGATACGGATTTAAATGTCTCCCATTAATAGATTAGATATTAGAATTTAAATTTAAATAGTTCTAGACTTGAAAACTAAATCTTCTATATTGTTGAATTTATTTTCAGTTTTAAACATTTTAGCCTTCACTATGATATAATTTAGGGTTTGTTGTAAAAAATATGGTTCATATTGTTGAACTTACTTTTCCATAGTCACATGTAGCTTTTTTTATACAAAGTAACATGGCATATATTGTATGAACTGAACAATATACAAATAAAATCGATGATTGCTAGGTCAATATTCACCATACATAAGATTATGGAATAATCCAGGAAAGGCGAGATTTAAAAGGAAATCAAAATATCAGCTAGAAATAATGTAGTCAAATGTATGTGGAGGCAGTTGACAAGAGAGCGGCCATCGTGAACAATCTAACTTATTATACTTTAATTGCAAGAATGGATGAAAAGTAGGCACTTAGTACGAAATCTATCGGTGAGCGAGAGATTTTTTTTCAAAGAGTATTTGTAGCATGCTCAAAAAAACACTTATATATTTCATTTGTTTGATTCTATTATGCATTAAAAGAATGCACACTCTCGCATGGATTATTGCACCGATTGAAAATGGGAGTTTAATATATGAGTCTTGGTATAAAATACATTGGGAGAACATATATGGTTTGCAATGGATATGGTTTATGGGGAAGAAAATAAAACATCTCCCACAATATTGATGTATCACCACGACTAGCATTTTCCCCGTGGGCAAATACAATTCACACTGTGATTTGGCCTAATGAATAACTTGGATCCTAGCATGTAAACAAAAGGCCACCAAACTCAATTTTTCCTTCACAAAACCTTGAGATCCATCTTACCTTCTTATTCACGGAGCCTTTGACCAAATACATGAGATTATGTACTTAAATGGTGAGCAATAACGACAATGCGGTCCAACCCTCTCGGAGGGGGGCTCTTGCTTGCTCCTCCAATCACTTTAAGCAAATAGGAATCCTTCCACAGCAGGGATAGTAACCACCATGCACTCTACCACAACTACTATGGCTATTACTATAGGGGTTTATAGGATTTTGGGAGCAAAACAGCGTTAGCCAGGTCCAACTGACTCAACTGATTCTTTGACTTATTCAACCCGATAAACTAATGTTGTTCAATCTCGAAATGAAAGGAATGCACCTGCCTTTTGTTTTTGGGACTGGTTCATTGACTGGACCATCTGGTTCATCAAATGGATTAGGAGAAGCAATAACAATGTGCCTTCTTTTGGCTGCAGTAACAAGACACCTTAATCTTTAATCTGGGATATCTAAGCTCCTCTACCTTCTCGACAGGGACTTGTTGCTCTGCAACATATTATTTGACATTTAAAACCATGCATGGAAATTATAAAAAACGTTAATTCTAAAAAAATTAGAATATAAGAGAAATCAAAGTTTTTTTGGCAAACATGTTATTTGACATTAAAAACTATGCATGGAAATTATAAAAAACGTTAATTCTAGACATTTTACAATAGAATAGAAATCAAAGTTTTTTAGCACATGGCCAAAATGAAATTCGAATCTAGGTTAGGAGTTAAGATGCCACTATTCCAAGAATGGTAACTTGGAACATCAATATATTTCAAGATAAAAGCAAGTCCCTCCAATAACAGTAGGAGAGGATATCTAAGAATATAATGGACTCGAAAGTGCAACGTATAAATTTCATGTTACGTACTTGCATATACATCCTCACTTAGGGTGTTGTTGTGTGAGACCCTAGTCATGCATTCACCATACATGACCAATTCGTGGATGACAACAAGGGCTTTCCATTTGTGTTTGCAACAATTCACTTATATCATAGTCCTTTCTTTTGAGTCACCTGGTCCTTTCTTTTGAGTCACCTTGTCATACTCTAGGATTATTATTTCGTTCCTTTCACTTGAATTCTAATGCTATGATAAGGTCCTTTTTGCCTTTCTCCTTTTACATTTTTGACCTTTAGTCATATGTTTTGGTTTTGCTAGATCTTTTAGGTTTTTAATTTGGGACATTTTCTAGGTACAATGTTGTTATATTAAGATTTGCCTCACCCTATGCAAACTTGTTCATAAGGTCTTTTCCATTTCCATATGCAGACTTGAAGTCCCTTTTTGCAGTTTCCAGAGCTAAAAATTTTATTTTTCCACATATACACGCCCTAACAACTATACATCATGTGTATACGCAGGTTGCACCATTACAACCCGTGTACATTGGGTTTTGTGCCCAAAATTAAAAAAATGGTGTCGGGTTTCCATGTCACGTCACATGATCCATGATCCTTGACCTTCCATATACTGAAAATGTTCCGACTCTGCCCTTCAATTCCATTTGAAGGCTATAAATGGGCCTTATCCAAGCTATGGAAAAAAAAAAATCAACTTTGAGAGCAAAGTTACTATAGAGAAATTATTCACTTCATATTGAGTCTGCATCCCTTTGTCCTTTTAACTCTGAACACATTGTTCAGCCCTCAAGATCTTCCCTCTTTGATGGAGAACCTCATTGTCTCTCTCATATGAGATTTCCTTTGGTGCAGGATTGAAGTGGTGGAGGCCCAACTGGAAATGACTTAGTTTCTCGGTTCCCAACGTGCTGACACTGAAGTTTGTCATTCATACACTTCTGTTGATTACATTTTAATAGAAATACTCTTTTCTCGTCCAATTAATGTCTTCCAAATATTTGAATTGTTATTCCATGGGGGTATTTGTTATGAATATTTATGGATTATGCTATTGATTGTGCTAACTTTATATGCTTGTGTATCTTGGTTGTTGAGGACAAATTGCAGGTGTATTGCTTTGAGTCAAGTGCTCAACAATGGACTTCATTGAACGTCTAAACGAGGAAGGATATTTATCTTGTCTTGTTAGCATATTTGTTTATATAGCATACTTGAGATTAGAGTTGATTTCTGCAGTCATTTTTGTCTGTTGTGGTTTACCCCATGTCGTAGAGTGATTTTCCTCATAACAAAATTGGTGACCATACTGGAGAGGGAATCTTCTTTTCAGGGTTTGGAGTGTTTTTCTCCTTTGATTGCTCTCGTTTATATTGAGTTTCTTGTCGTCTAATTGCTTGACAGCCTCTGTTCATTTTGAGTATGAGTTTCTTGGTTGTATCCTTAACCTGGCAGTTTTTTAATACATATACGCAGTTTTTTGCCTGATAGTCGCGTACATACGCGACCTGTCGTTCTGTAGGAAGCGTATATACGTGGTTTTCTTTTGAAAAGTCACGTACATCATCCTTGTTTGCTTGATTGCTGAGTTTGATGTTTGTTGGGTAAGTTTTGATGGTTGTTGATTCTTCGTAGGTCTCTGTTATGACTGTTAGGTGCCTACAGATTGATAGGAAACCTTTCTTTGGTTGAATTTTTGGGTGGTTTTTTTTTCTCATCATCCTTTTCATTGATTGTCCTTGTATCTTGGGTTGGGTGTTTGCTTCTTGATATTCCACTTGGTTTGTCTATGTTTACATACAGTAGAATCTTTATATCAAGTTGTTGTTCAGTCCTTGCATTTTCCTTCTTTTATACTGAAAATACAAAAAATATACATTTTGAATTGTTGGCATTTGATCTTTTGGGTTCTTATCGTTGATCTTAGTACATGTATGGAAGGATTTCATCTTATTTGAAATTGCATAATTAAATTGAAAATTGCATTTTGAAAAGCTTATTATTTATTGGGAATTGAAGTTAGGTCTTTGCATTTTATTCATATTCATTTATTTTACTTGCTGAGTCATAACATCATCAGTTTCACGACCACACCTTTTTGAGTAAACAAGGCCACTAAAAGTAACGCGGATAAATTTAAAATTGATTAGAAATGATTTCATTTTTCAGGGTGCACAAACTAGCTTAAGATTTAGAGCCTTGGAATAGGATTTTGTGAGTAAACTTTTCCAAGGCTATTAAACTCAACATATATGTCTGACTAAGGGAGTGGTGAAATCCATTGTATAATTGGTGACTTCAGGAGGCTCCACTCACATTGGAGTTAAGCACGAGGTCGTGCAAGGTTGGTTGAGGGGATATCCCCCCAATACCTTCTTAGCGTCAGAGATATTTCCGAGGATCTATTCATATATGGGGGTCTTTCTAGTACCTTTAACTTTGTGAGAGGCGGTGCTTTCGAGATTTTGGGCTTTGTTACCCTACCCATATGGTGGACCTGACTTACAATTGTTCACCTGTGCATTTGTTATATCATGGTGGCTTAGTTGCTTGACATAAGTACCACATAGGTTACTTGTAGCGGTTATTTTGCACGTACCCTGGGTCAGATATGGATTGAACAAAACACAACCTTTATGGAGGATTACCTCTCTGGGGGGCTCTGACCGACTGGTTGTTAAGCCCACGAGGGCCCTTATAACTGATTCTAATACCTCCGATATTTGGCAGGGAGTCTCAGGCCCCTCTTGGGTGAGGCATACCTACTTTAGGGAGGGAGGCCCCTTTCAACCACTATATCTTATTTGTGTGCATATTGGCCTTTTTGCTTTGCTTTGGTGTGCTCTTTGATTATTAGTTGGCCTTGGGAATTTTTATTGTGTTGTGAGTTTTCATTGCTATGGTTAGTTGAGCCCCCATGACTCCCTCAGTCAGAGCTACCCAGCCCATGGTCTTTCCTCATTCCATGGGGACGAATCCTTGTGTATTTCCTAATGGTACGTTGAATCATGATACTCAGCCAATACCTTGGGCCTCTAATCATTTTTCTCATGGTATGTCAGACATGTCTTCTCACTTGTCGTCTTATGTCTCATCGCCTTATGTGAATCCTAGTTTTGGGTATGGAGGCATGATGCCTCCTTATTCTTCCTTTTCGTTTGGTGGGAGTCATATCCCTCAATCGACTCTTACGGTAGGAGGTTGGAATATTCCTTCATACGGATCCAATCCTAACTTCACTTTTCCAGGAGCAAGTGCTCAAATGGGCGATCATTCTACTTATGTCACACACCCACTATGAAAAATAAAATTTTCTCCTTTTCTCGAGGGACAGAATCCCCGAATTTCTATGGGGGCCTAGCGCAGGCTAGCTCTTCCCTTATCCTCCTCCATGTGACCACTACTCGTGATCACGAAGCCTATCCAAAAAGGCACCCTTCACATTTCACAATTACAGGGGTATTGTGTTAAAGCCACCCTGGATTCCTTATTTCCTGAAAACCCGAAAAGGGCTAATGGGTGGTAAGCTCCTCCCTTATCTTGACCTCATGTGACCACTAGCCTGTGACCACGCGCTAACACCAAAAGGTGCTACCGACTTTCGTCTTTCAGGATTTCTACATATGAGCTCTCCCCGGCTCCCTGTCCTTCGAAACGTTGAAACCCGAAAAGGGTTAACGAGCTCTTTGGCTCCTCCTTTTAACGTTCTCCACACAACCCTGTCATGTGGCCTAGGACTACTCATTTGAATACTTCGGATTTCACGGTTCAGGGAATCACGATGTAGTGCCTCACCTTGTTTCCCTTTCAAATCCCTAACTCCCAGAGACTCAATACCATCCGGATCTACGGTCCAGATTAAATCACGACATTCTACCTTTCGAGATTCTGGTGGGGTCTTCACCTCCCAACTCCCAAATTCAAATCTCCGGTGAATCAACTCAATGGCTCATATCTGAGCTAGATCGATGGTCCACAAACCCTGTGATCTAATGGCTATGATCTCCCTTGAATCAATGACTAGGATTAAGTCGTGATTTCGCTCGCGATTTCTAAGAACTCCTCCCGTTGACTTCCTTCAGCGGTGAGTCAGCGAAACGTTGAATGTTGGCTACGTGTCCTCTCTGATGGATGGTCCTGATTCTTTCGGGACTCCTTCTTTCACGAATTTGAGGGAGTCTTCACTCTTATTTCCCCGGTAACCAATTTCCCAATGGATATCGATCTCTGCCACGTGTCACCCTGGATCCAACGGTCCAGAATAACCTTCACGGTTTCGGTGATTGCGAACCCTCGTTCTTCACCACCCTTATACGCCTAAGTTCTGAAACCCTGGTGGCTTATGGATGTTCACCACCTATCCTCCAAAAGGGACAACTGGATGGTACTCTTCGCAATTTCGTGATTCGGGAGTTTTTACAACACCTCCTCGCCAATCTCTCGATAACCAATTTCCCAACAAATGTAGATCTCCCTCCACGTATCCCTAACGATGGACGGTCAAGGTGACTCCCCATGGATCCTTGGATCTACGGTCCCGATTCCTTCGCTACTAGCGAAGACAAAAGGGGTCGAGGCGTTAATGCCTACGTTCCTTCTTCCAATCTAATGGTCATGATAGACCTCAGATCCTCCCGAAAGGTTCTCGTCCGCTCATCCTCTAAACGAAGGGATACTCCCCCTTGTTACTTGAACTTCTTGCTATCCCTCCTGAGCTTCATCAGTTATGAAGGATATAAGAGTGTTACACTATTTCTCTTGGACTAAACACCTAAAGGGATCTTCGACACAACTATTGCGCTCCTTCATCAAGTCTAGGACTTAAGGGGTTTTGGGTTTCTATTTGCCTATCTGCCAGCCTGTGCATGTCTGCACTACCTCTCCTTAGCTTAACAAACTCTATCCTCCAAGGGACTCAGAGCGACTAAGGGAGTAAACCTGTGTGCATGAGACTACACCCAAGGTCGATGAACTCATAGTTCATGGCTCTAACTCAAGCCCCCATAGAATGCAAGCATTTACGAGCACCAACCATGTCCTATCCATATAATTTTCTTACTTGTCTAATTATACAACCAAGCAGAAATAGATGAGATACAATCTATCCATTAAGAAATCATGCACAATTCATGCAACATACACAGTATAGCCAATTCATACACAGTTACAAATAAATTACACAGGGCAGGAGATCGCTTATCTATTCCAGGTTGCCACCAACCAATTGATTGTGGGTGTTCAGCCTTCCACCCGACCATAGGCTCAGAGGAATTCAATCTTAGCACTCTGGCCACCCCCGTGCCAAGCCATGATATCACCAGGGAGTTCTCACAGTTCTCGGGAGTTCTATCTCTGTTCCAACTTCTGCTCGAGTTCTGTTCTCTGCAACTCAGAGCTTTTTCTTTTGGTTATGGCCTCGGCAAGGTTTCTCAGATGCTCACTTGGCATCAAGCTCGTGACCTTTTGTTCATGTTTCAATGGAGAGCTATGTGCCTCTCTCTTGCGAGCTTTTTCTTTTGTCTCGTGTCTCCTCTCTTGTTTCCTCCATGTGTATCTCTCACCGTCCCTCTGTCAGAAGGAATCTCGGGTCAGCTTGGTCTGCCAAACCCTACGGTACTATGGGATGACCTCCTGCAACTAGACCATGCTCCCATTCATGGGGGTGGTTGGTAATTCAACTACCGGTTCTTTCTTCATTAACTAATTTTCTTTCCTTGGGATTCGAAGGAGGTTTAGTCATCCTTATCAAGGGATATTTTGGGGTTATTTGGTATAATGAACCCTCTTGTATAGTTTTCACATTCTTCCTCTAGTGATATCATGGATAGTACTTTCAAGGCTTCACCCCAACATTCAGTTATTTGGAAACTCAATCAATAATACATTTACATTGTCCTCATGCCTTAGCATGGTAATTCCTATTTTATGATTAATTACAAATTGGGGGAAACAGGGTGTTACAACTTATTACATCTCATCCATCTATCCTTCTTCCACATGTCGGTTCCTATGAGCGTTTTTCCCATGGAATTCCTTCATCTTCCCTTTGGTGTTTCATCCGGGGGGAGTCAGTCTTATAGTATGGGCAACCCCCTTCACAGAGTTCCTTCGTATGGGGGAAACATATATCCTCACCTGAGTAACCCTTGTCATGTCTCTTTCTCTTCGCAAGCGTCTTCCTCGGTGATGATGCCCTTACAACCCTTTATGAATCACTTTGGAGGAGGATATTTTCTTGCCGAACATATCCATGGTGTATACCAGAACCCTTCCTAGCCTGCAATTTCTCAAAACTAGTCTTTCCCAGAACCTTGGTCTCAAATGTCGCAACCAACCGCCGCAAGTTCAGTCACTGCAAGTCATACTGGCATTATGTCACCAACCTCTGCTAGTCATGTTGGAGATAGGTTGAAAACCTCTGCAAGTCATGTTGAAGACCAACAACCAGTCATTGTAAGTCATTCTAGGGGCACAAGTCCATTCACTACGAGTCATACTGGCATTATGTCACCAACCTCTGCTAGTCATGTTGGAGATAGGTCAACAACCTATGCAAGTCATGTTGAAGACCAACAACCAGCCATTACAAGTCATGCTGGGGGAAAAACTCTAGTCACTGCTAGTCACAATGCACATACATCACCAAACTCTACTAGTCATGTTGGGGATTCATCACCAACCTCTGCTAGCCATGTTGGGCATTCATCACCAACCTCTGCAAGTCATCTTGGATATTTTCTACTAGCCTCTGCAAGTCATGCTAGGAGCATGTCACCAGCCATTTCAAGTCATGCTTAGGGCATTCATACGA
This sequence comes from Picea engelmannii, assembly GCA_009831015.1. Lineage (NCBI taxonomy): Eukaryota > Viridiplantae > Streptophyta > Pinopsida > Pinales > Pinaceae > Picea > Picea engelmannii. The sequence continues at coordinate 39,979 of ML815882.1, read as the reverse complement.
TTGAGAATCCTAAATGTGTAAGATGTAAGCACAAGTTCCTTTGTAGGCTTTGCAAAGGAGATCACCTTACTCATTTGTGCCCTACTACTGTTGTGGTACAAGAAGTGTGGTCCTTACCTAGGGGGTCGTCGGGTTCTGAGTCATCTTTGGTTTTCCAACCTTCTTTGGTTGAAACCATGGTCATGCCAATGCAATCTTTGGCTTACACCACTCTTCTTTTTGGAGGTGATGTGTCTCTTGACCTTATTGTCTCTCATCCTGTTCAACCAATAGTCATGTCGATGCAATATTCGATCAACACTACTCATGTTTTTGGAGGTGATGCATTTGTTGACCTTATTGTCTCACATCCTATTCAACCAACAGTTGAAGAAGTGGTCATGTCGATGCAATCTTCGGTCGATCCCACTCTTCTCTTGGAGAGTGACAAGTCTAAGGAAGTGACATTGTCAATGTAGTCTACGGTCAATCCCACTCTTCTTTTGGGGGGTGATGTGTCTTTCAACCATGTCCTTAGCATTTCTAGTCATGTACCTTTTGAACAAGGGAGCATCATACTCTCTTCGAGTATGCTCCCTCCAAGTCCTAGGGTGGTTTCCTTTGATTGGAATGACCTTGTAGAGCCTTGACTTCCTTCTTCTACACCCTTCTAGATAAGGGGCATTCTTCAATATATTGTAGATAAGGTAACCTCTGCAAGTATTTTATCCTCCTTGTCTTGGAAATCTTTGGGTTTTCCCAAGCTTGTGTTAGCTATCTGTGACTTGCCAACTCTCGACAGAAGTCTTGCACACAAGCCTTGGCCTCCCCCATGATACATTGCTTAGAACAACATCATTGAGTCTTGTTTAAGCTCTTTTTCGACTCTCTCAAAAAGAGAAAAGATTGCAGAGTGAACTTGTCTCTTTCACACTCATGAATTGGATTTGAAGGGATGTCTATTTGGTGTAAATTTAACCCTTTTTCGGACCAAGTAGACTAATTTTGAAAAAGGAACACTCTAGTCACTAGTGTCTAGAAGAGTTCTCCTTGGTATGTTTTATAATTTTTCGGGCCTAGGGGACTAAATTTACAAAAAAGGACATCCATTGGAATTAAGTTGTAATTGAATCTCATTCTCTTGCTTGCAGTATTGAGCCTGTTGTCGGTTCTCGCTTTCGAATTATAAGCCTATCACCTCAACAATTTGCGTCATCAGCCAAACAGAGCCTTGTTTATATCCTTTGCAGCTTGATACCCTATACCCCAAGAGAAAACATTCCCCCGAGTGTCCATATCCTGCATACACCTCCTTGCATTAAGCATAGGCATGTTCCACTATTGGAAGTAGTTATTTACTAGCGACACTCATTTTCTCCTATGTATCATAGCATTCATTTGACTATGAAAAAACAAAAAAGATGGGCAGGAAAATAATATTATCTTATGTTGGCAGCAATCGTGTTTCCTTTGAACAGAGCACAAACTTTTGAGTCCACTTCTAATCAAAATTTTGGGTGTAGCATGACCTTAGGAAGTTGAGCTCGTTACTTAGAGTTTACTCCCCCGACTGGTTACTCTTCCAGTCCCTATGGAGAGTTTGATTGGTGCCTCCTGCATCAAAAAGTTTCATCAGTGATTCTATGTTGCAAGAGTCATCCATATGTCTCATGCTCTTGTTCAAAGGATGTTTATTAGCTTGTGTCGGCCATTTCTGAGAACTCTTGACTTTGCATGTCGGTTATACCCTTAGTTTGTCTCAGAGTTACATGAAGTTGTAGTCCTATGATGCACCCTGGTCCTACTTTCATTATGGGTAAGTAACCGTGAACCCAACAATCGACATTTCCCCATTGGTCGTTGACTAGGGAGTTTCCCTTGCGTTCGACGGCAAGAAATCTATTCACACAGTGGGATTCATGCAATGTCTTGGATGCCATTAGCCTTATTGATGGTTTACTCACCTTTGTCAGAAGATTTCCTTATTGGCTATTATTCAGAGGGTCTTTTTAGTGCACTAATTTCATCTGGTGCTTGCGAAAGACGCACAAGGTCGTTGGTTCATGAACATGTTCTTCGTCCGATGTCACACACCCACTACGGCAAAATAAAATTTTTGCCTTTTCTCGAGGGACATAATCCTCGAATTCCTATGGGGGCCTAGTGCAAGCTAGCTCTTCCCTTATCCTCCTCCATGTGACCACTACTCGTGACCATGAAGTCTATCCAAAAAGGCACCCTTCATGTTTCACGATTACAGGGGTATTGTGTTCAAGCCACCCCCGATTCCTTATTTCCCGAAAACCCGAAAAGGGCTAATGGGTCGTAAGCTCCTCCCTTATCTTGACCTCATGTGACCACTACCCTGTGATCATGTGCTAACACCAAAAGGTGCTACCGGCTTTCGTCTTTCGGGATTTTTGCATATGAGCTCTCCCTGGCTCCCTGTCCTTCGAAACGTCAAAACCCGAAAAGGGTTAACGAGCTCTTTGGCTCCTCCTTTTAACATTCTCCACACGACCCTGTCCTATGGCCTAGGACTACTCCTCCGAGTACTTCGAATTTCACGATTTGGGGAATCACGATGCAGTGCCTCACCTCCTTTGCCTTTCAAATCCCTGACTCCCAGAGACTCGATACCATCCAGATCTACGGTCCAGATCTTCCACTAGACCAATGGTCCAGATTAAATCCTGACATTCTACCTTTCGAGATTTTGGTAGGGTATTCACCTCCCAAATCCCGAATTCAAATCTTCGGTGAATCAAATCAATGGCTCAGATCTGAGCTAGATCGATGGTCCACAAACCCTGTGATCTAACGGCTATGATCTCCCTTGAATCAACGACTAGGATTAAGTCATGATTTCGTGACTCGCGAGTTCTAAGAACTCCTCTCGTTGACTTCCTTCAGCAGCGAGTCAGTGAAACGCTGAATGCTCGCCACGTGTCCTCTCTGATGGATGGCCTAATTCTTTCGAGACTCCTCTCGTGAATTTGAAGGAGTCTTCACTCCTATTTCCCTGGTAACCAATTTCCCGATGGATGTCAAACTCTGCCACGTGTCACCCTAGATCTAATGGTACATAATAACCTTCATGATTTCGGTGATTGCGAACCCTCATTCTTCGCCACCCTTATACGCCTAAGTTTCGAAACCCTGGTGGCTTCCGGATGTTCGCCACCTGTCCTCCAAAAGGGATGGTTGGACGGATCTCTTTGCAGTTTCGTGATTCAGGAGTTTTTACAATTCCTCCTCGCCAATCTCCCGGTAACCAATTTCTCGACAGATGTAGATTGCCCTCCACGTATCCCTACCGATGGATGGTCAAGGTGACTCCCCATGGATCCTGGGATCTACGGTCCCGATTCCTTCTCTACTAGAAAAGACTGAAGGGGTCGAGGCATTAACACCTACGTTCCTTCTTCCAATCTAACGATTGTGACAGACCTTAGATCCTCCCGAAAGTATCTCGTCTGCTCATCCTTCAAACAAAGGGATACTCCCTCTCGTTACTTGAACTTCTTTCTATCCCTCCTGAGCTTCGTCAGTTATGAAGGATACAAGAGCGTTACACTCTTGCTCCTGGACTAAACACCTAAAGGGTGTTGGGTATGTGTTATATTCTTTGCATGTGTGTGTGTGTGTGGGTGCGCTACAACAACTGCGTCTGGCAGTCCGTACCAACTGACTATTTTGGGCGGTTATTTGCTATTTTTAGCGGATTTTGCTATTTTTAGCTGATTTGTAAATTAATCCCGGATTAAGGGATTAGGGTTTTGGTATCTACGGAATACCTAAAAACATTGTATATATTGTATGGCGAATGGTGAAATTNNATATAATGAAAAAGAAAGGTTTTCCCGGTTGAGGGTTTCCGGTAAAGATCTCTGTGTATTCTGTGTATGAGCCATTGATTAATTTCTGTATTGCTTAAGAATATATATATGCATTGCTTTACTTCGCAGGTTTAAAACTTACAAAGGGATCTTCAACACAACTATTGTTCTCCTTCATCAAGTCTAGGACTTAAGGGGTTCTGGGTTTCTATTTGCCTCGCCAGGAACCTGTGCATGTTTGCACTACCTCTCCTGATCTTAACAAACTCCGTCCTCCAAGGGACTCGGAGCGACTAAGGGAGTAAACCTGCATGCATGAGACTGCGCCCGAGGTCGATGAACTCACAGTTTGTGGCTCTAACTCAAGCCACCACATAACGCAAGCATTTATGAGTACCAACCATGTCCTATCCATATAATTTCCTTACTTGTCTAATTATACAACCAAGCAGAAATAGAAGAGATACAATCTATCCACTAAGAAATCATGCACAATTCCTGCAACATACACAGTATAGCCAATTCATACACAGTTACAAATAAATTACACAAGGCAGGAGATCACTTATCTATTACAGGTTGTCGCCAACCAACTAACTGTGGGTGTTCAACCTTCCACCCGATCATAGGCTCAGAGGCATTCAATCTTAGCACTATGGCCACCCCCGTGCCAAGCCATGATATCACCAGGGAGTTCTCACAGTTCTCAGGAGTTCTGTCTCTGTTCCAGCTTCTGCTCGGGTTCCATTCTCTGCAACTCAGAGCTTTTTCTTTCAGTTATGGCCTCAACGAGGTTTCTCAAGTGCTCACTTGGCATCAAGCTCGCGACCTTCTGTTCGTGTTTCGCTGGAGAGCTTCGCACCTCTCTCTTGCGAGATTTTACTTTTGTCTCGTGTCTCCTCTCTTGTTGCCTCTGTGTGTATCTCTCACCTTCCTTCTGTCAGAAGGAAGCTCGGGTCATCTTGGTCTGCCAAACCCTACGGTACTTTGGGCTGACCTCTTATAGCTAGACCATGCTCCTATTCATGGGGGTGGTTGGTAATTTAACCACCGGTCCTTTCTTCATTAACTGATTTTCTTTCCTTGGGATTTGAAGGAGGTTTTGTCATCCTTATCAAGGGATATTTTGGGGTTATTTGGTATAATGAACCCTCTTGTATAGTTTTCACATTCTTCCTCTAGTGATATCATGGCCAATACTTTCAAGGTTTCACCCCCACAGTCAGTTATTTGGCAACTCAATCAATAATACATTTACATTGTCCTCATGCCTTAGCATGGTAATTCCTATTTTATGATTAATTACAAATTGGGGGAATCAGGGTGTTACAATTCCCTCCCCCTTAAAGGAACACTATCCTCGGTGTTCTTTCTCAAAAACACATGTCATGCCTTTCTTATTCAACTGCTTCAGAAATATCGATCTTTCTTTCTTGGTCATGTCCTTTCTCAGACCCTTAGTCTTCATCACCTGCCTTCAATAATTCTTGGACGACAAGCACGTTAATCAAAGTCTGATGCAAAAACATTGCATAAAAATTTCTAGGATTTTATTTTTATTTTTTATAATCTTAGCACTATACTTATTTGTGCAGTTTGTGGATCTGTAGCCACATGGTTGTTTTGTTATCCAAGCTCATCGCTTTCCTTGACATACCCATTGGGTGCATGATCCCAATCCATAGTTTACAATAACTATCAAGGTTTCATCTTCTTTGCAGTCACTCACCCTCCAGGCCCAGGCTCAGGCATCCCCTTCACTGTTATACAGTCCCTCGGGCAATCCATCTTGCCTCGCCAAGGTTTTCTCGCACAAGAATAATTTTAGAGACTCTATCGAGTCTTACAGTCGAGGCGTCCCTCAGACTTTCTCTGTCGAGGCGTCCCTCCGGCTTGTGTTACCTCAACACAATAATTTTCAGGCGATCATGGCTTATTACGGGGTTTTCATGTCTCAGTAGTAGCCATGTTCATCATCTTCAGCTTTGACAGCCTTCATCCGTCCTTTCTGGACACATATTTTCTTCTCACCTGTATCATAGGTATACAAGATTCATGAGACATCGTTATAAATTTTAAATTCAAAATTTTGTTGCAAATCTGTCACCCACAGACTTTCCAATCTCTTCATTTATTTTCAGATCTGTTCCATACAGAACCAGATTCACAAGCATGGGACTTTATTTCCCATAACATTTAGCTCAACAGGAAATCGATCTTCCTTATGGGCTTACAACATTGCCATATCCAAGACTCCTTTGCTTCTCGCACTTTCAACTTCAATCAACCAACAAATTGTTAATTCCCCATGCACATATATTTTGTTATATCTTTATAACGTTGTCACAAACAATTTTAGAGTTGTGCATACCAACAATCAAATTCTCTTTCTAAAAAGGAAAATACCATTCCTTGCAGTTTTTCTCAACAGGCAATTGGTCTTCTTTATGGCTTACATCATTGTCATATCCATTACCATTTGCTTCCTGCAATTCATTCTTTCCATAGCCAAACAAACTGTTAGTCTCTCATGCA
>ML815882.1:0-33576 GCA_009831015.1 Picea engelmannii | reverse complement strand
CTTGCCTATGCCTCATTTCAACATACCAACCTTTCAAAATGTAATTCAACATTTCAAAGGATTTAACAAATGTGCCAGCATTCACGACCATATTCATACCCAATGCACTCTTGCATTGATTTCAAGTTTGTTACACTTTATGACAGGTTCTTGGCCAAGGTGTGTTGGAATTTAACCAACCTCTTCATCACATGGCCTATTCATTTTCATTCACTCTTACAACAGGACCAATATATATATATATATATATTCAAAACCATGCATGCTTAACAGTTCATCACATCTATATAAACATGAAAATGGAATCTCAGTCCTTGCCTATGCCTCATTTCAACATACCAACCTTTCAAAATGTAATTCAACATTTCAAAGGATTTAACAAATGTGCCAGCATTCACGACCATATTCATACCCAATGCACTCTTGCATTGATTTCAAGTTTGTTACACTTTATGATAGGTTCTTGGCCAAGGTGTGTTGGAATTTAACCAACCTCTTCATCACATGGCCTATTCATTTTCATTCACTCTTACAACAGGACCATGCTTCCTGCTATAGGTCGATCACGACCCCAAATCGGTATACCTGAACTCAAAGTTTCACATGAATGCTTTTAACCACTCCTTGATTGGTCAATGCATTCATGACATATCAGTTCATGAATTCTCCCAAGGGTTACAAACAATGTTTACCACCAGAGGTTCATACCTCCATTATTCAGGTTCTCCTTCCTGGATCATACCTTACTTGGGTATCCAAGGCATACAACTGCCTTTCAAAAGTTCATGCATAATACTAAGACAATAAAATATTTCAGAAGGGGTTCTTACCAAATCCCTTCATACTTTGTGCCACATAGGCACAAATATCTTTATACCAGTTCTTGGCTGCTAGCACCCTCTTTCTGATATTATCCCATCAGTGGTGCTCCATGGGGACTTTTAAAGTCATTTCAATAATTCTTCAACAAGAACTTTCTTATAGTCATCCTCTGATTGAGGTTGTTTCATTATTGGAAACTGTCTTTCTCAACAGTTCCAATCTTATTTCTTTCTACACATGATATACATCATAGGCACATTAGTCGTTATGAAATTTTAAAATGCAAGTACCATATTATTTAAATTAATAAAATATTTTCAGACGTGTCCTAGCATATATGTATGCACTTCATCACATTATTCTTAATGTTTCCACAAGTACCACATAAACAGATTTCGATTGTATCTTCAGCAATACAATCCTTATCACTATGATGTCTAAACATTCACTTTATTAGTAAATCAGTTTTCTCATCTAAGAGAAAACATAACACTCAACGAGGAAGGAGTTGAGGACTCTCCCCTTCTTCCAACCCTTCCTACACCGCCTGGGACTTTTCAGCCCAATCGAGTTATCTCTAAGGCCTCATTGCCTTTTCTTAATCATGGCTTCAACCAAGCCTAATCAGTTAAATGTACTCATTTATTCGTTTAATCATACTCAGAGGGTTTGCTTGCCTTTATCAACTATACCAGTTTCCACAACTGCTCTTTTAATCCTACGACTCTGTTAAACAATTTATGTTTCTTAGGGTGAGGAAAGTGTTCCTCCTTTTTTCCCCCTTTTACTTATGCAGCCTACTTCTTATTGTGATCTTTCTGCTCTTTTCCTAAGCAACCCTAGGTTAGACTCATCCTAACTCTTAGGATACATCAGCATGCTTTAACAGAAAAAAATCTTTTGCCCATAATGAATCATGAACATGTGCATCCTGCACACTACCATTCAGTTATCATAATGGTCAACATTCGGTTGTTAATCTTCCACTTACACATTTATCTTAAAATGTAAACCAGGATTCTTATAAGCTTATAGCCCCCTGCTTAATTCTTAACAGTCATTAAGGTTGTGACTTTGTTCTTTTGACAGAGTCCTTACACAGTTTTCTTCCACAAGGAACTCCTTCGGCATGCAACTTCCTTGTTGCATATCCATCACTATTTGTGATGGCCTCAGCCTTGAGTTAGCTTTAGTTTTTTTTTTTTTACTAAATATTCCCCTTAAGGAATATAAACATGCATCTTTGTTAACTTACATCTATGGTGTACTTAACCATTTTCATAATCCTAAGCCTGCATGTAGTTGTCATAGGTATATTCCACAGCCCACATACATCTTTACTTTTAAGATCAGTGAACTCGGGATTGTTCACAATCCCTCTCATGTGATCCTCAAAGTCATAAACATTTGCCTCTTATCATGACAACAAAGCATCCTTGCTCGTTTACTCTTTCATTTATGTGTACTGGATTTTCCTGGCGAGATGGAGCACATCCCCCTTAAGCTATCATTCAAGATAGAACTTTCACAACTCTTCAGAACGGAGTCAACCATGCATCCATGGTATTCATTCAATCTTGGCAAAAACAATATTTTCTTTATATTTTTCTCATCGGGAAAAACCATATCGTGCCTATAACTATACTCTTACATCATACGTGTGCATTACTTGCACGTTTAATATCATTCATACCTTACTGGTATTAATATTAGGATTCCTATTATGAAGCTTCATAATGCATTAAACTCATGCACTCAAGTATAATTGAACACAACTAAGTATTCATCATACTAGCTCACGCCTCTCCCTCACGCGACCACCGGCGGTGACTACGATCTGAACTAAAAGGCGCTTCGCATTTCGCGATTTCAGGATTCCTGTTGCAAGGAACTTTGGTTCCTTGATCCTCGAAATTCGAAAACCCAAAAGACTGAGGCTAAGGTTTTCTTAGCTCTTTTATCCACATGACCCTTCGCTCGGAACCTGGGGTCAACTCCTAGACGCGCATCGGGATCCCGTGTTTCGGCGAATCCACGGACAACGCTCCACCGTTTCCCCAAACTTCTGATCCACGAGGGTCTGGCAACCTGGATCCCATGGTCCAGATCTCTCTGCCAATCAACAGTTCTAATCAAATCTCAACTTTCCACCTTTCGGGATTCGGGCAAAGTCTTCACCTCCTAACTCTCGATTTCGAATCCCCGAAACGTGTATGCATCAAATCAACGATCCACCGCCTGTCTCGATCCAACGGCTCAGGTTGGATGTTAGGATTCCGTGAAATGGGAGTTCTCAAAACTCCACCCATTGACTTCTAAATGTCTGACTCCCGAAGATACGATTACACCAGATCTACGATTCAGGTCATCCGCTAACCAACGACCCTAATTGAATCAATGATTTTCCTTGTGTGACTTTGGGAAAGTCTTCTCTTCTATTTTCCCAATCGCTGAAACCTCGAAGCTCTAGATCAACGACTCTCATTGATTCCAATCTAATAGATACTATTCCTCCTGAGCTTGTGAGTGATGAGAGGTTATCAGCCTTATCTTCTTCGCTGAACTACTAGATCTAACAGTTCACGGAATTTCGGTATTTCTCCCTTCGAGAATTCCACCGTCCGTTCAGATTTTTCAATGACTTCCAACCACGAACTTGGCATCAACTCTTCTGGAATCAACCTATGTGTTCAACCTCCAGAGATTTCAAACTTTAACACAAGCTTGTTTCTATATGCACTCCTTGCACTCTATATGCACACTCGGCATACAAAATTTCCCCGTTATCTTCAACTATTCACATTCAAGATTTATTATCACTGTTAATTAGCATATCCCTACTCTGATAAGAGTAGTTATCATTTTGGCAAAGGAACAATATAATTCCTTTGCTGGAATTTTGTAGGAATTCCCAACTTACAGTTTCATTCTACAATCCTTCTCCTTAAAGAGTAAATGCAGATAACAATATCTCCTTATGCGACTCATACATGAGCCCAAGCAAGCCAAGTGTTGTAACCATGCTCTGATACCAATTTGTCACACACCCACTATGGAAAAATAAAATTTTCACCTTTTCTCGAGGGACAGAATCCTCGAATTCCTACGGGGGCCTAGCGCAGGCTAGCTCTTCCCTTATCCTCCTCCATGTGACCACTACTCGTGACCACAAAGTCTATCCAAAAAGGCGCCCTTCACATTTCGTGATTACAAGGGTATTGTGTTCAAGCCACCCCCAATTCCTAATTCCCCAAAAACCCGAAAAGGGATAACGAGTGGTAAGCTCCTCCCTTATATTGACCTCATGTGACCACTACCCTGTGACCACACGCTAACATCAAAAGGTGCTACCAGCTTTCGTCTTTCGGGATTTCTGCATAAAAGCTCTCCCCGGCTCCCTGTCCTTCGAAACGTTGAAACCCGAAAAGGGTTAACGAGCTCTTTGGCTCCTCCTTTTAACCTTCTTCACACGACCCTGTCCTGTGGACTACTCCTCCGAGTACTTTGGATTTCACGATTCGGGGAATCGCGATGCAATGCCTTGCCTCCTTTCCCTTTCAAATCCCTGACTCCCGGAGACTCGATACTATCTGGATCTACAATCCATATCTTCCACTTGACCAACGATCCAGATAAAATCCTGACATTCTACCTTTTGGGGATTTTGGCGGGGTCTTCACCTCCCAACTCCCAAATTCAAATCTTCGGTGAATCAAATCAACATCTTAGATCTGATCTAGATCGATGGTCCACAAACCCTGTGATCTAACGGCTATGATCTCCCTTGAATCAACAACTAGGATTAAGTCGTGATTTCGCGACTCACGAGTTCTAAGAACTCCTCCCGTTGACTTCCTTCAATAGCGAGTCAGCGCCCACATGTCCTCTCTGATGGATGGTCTCGATTCTTTCGAGATTCCTTCTTTCGCGAATTTGAGGGAGTCTTCACTCCTATTTCCCCAGTAACCAATTTCCCGATGGATGTAGATCTCTACCATGTGTCACCCTGGATCCAACGATCCAAAATAACCTTCACGATTTTGGTGATTGCGAACCCTCGTTCTTCACCACCCTTATATGCCTAAGTTCTGAAACCCTGGTGGCTTCCAGATGTTCGCCACCTATCCTCCAAAAGGGACGGCTGGATGGATCTCTTCGCAGTTTCATGATTCAGGAGTTTTTACAACTCCTCCTCACCAATCTCTTGGTAACCAATTTCCCGACGGATGTAGATTGTCCTCCATGTATCCCTATCGATGGACGATCAAGGTGACTCCCCATGGATCCTGGGATCTACTGTCCCGATTCCTTCTCTACTAGCAAATACTGAAGGGGTCGAGGCGTTAACGCCTACGTTCCTTCTTCCAATATAACGGTCATGACAGACATCAGATCCTCCCGAAAGGATCTCGTCCACTCATCCTCCAAACGAAGGGATACTCCCTTTCATTACTTGAACTTCTTGCTATCCCTCCTGAGCTTCGTTAGTTATGAAGGATATACGAGTGTTACGCTCTTGCTCCTGGACTAAAAACCTAAAGGGATCTTCAACACAACTATTGCACTCCTTCATCAAGTCTAGGACTTAAGGGGTTCTGGGTTTCTATTTGCCTCGTCGGGAGCCTATGCATGTCTTCACTACCTCTCTCGAGCTTAACAAACTCCATCCTCCAAGGGAGTCAGAGCGACTAAGGGAGTAAAACTACATGCATGAGACTACTCCCGAGGTCGACGAACTGACAGTTCATGGCTCTAACTCAAGCCACCACAGAACGCAAGCATTTACGAGTACCAACCATGTCCTATCCATATAATTTTCTTACTTGTCTAATTATACAACCAAGCAGAAATAGAAGAGATACAATCTATCCATTAAGAAATCATGCACAATTCCTGCAACATACACAGTATAGCCAATTCATACAAAGTTACAATTAAATTACATAGGGCGGGAGATCGCTTATCTATTACAGGTTGTCGCCAACCAACTAACTGTGGGTGTTCGACCTTCCACCCGACCATAGGCTCAGAGGCATTCAATATGAGCACTCTGGCCACCCTATGCCAAGCCATGATATCACCAGGGAGTTCTCACAGTTCTCAGGAGTTATGTCTCTGTTCCAGATTCTACTCGGGTTTCGTTCTCTACAACTCATAGCTTTTTATTTCGGTTATGGCCTCAACGAGGTTTCTCAGATGCTCACTCAACATCAAGATCATGACCTTTTGTTCGTGTCTCGTTGGAGAGCTCTGCGCCTCTCTCTTGTGAGCTTTTGCTTTTGTCTCGTGTCTCCTCTCTTATTGCCTCCATGTGTATCTCTCACCTTCCTTCTGTCAAAAGGAAGCTCGGGTCAGCTTGGTCTACCAAACCTTGCGGTACTTTGGGTTGACCTTCTATAGCTAGACCATGCTCCCATTCATGGGGGTGGTTGGTAATTCAACCACCAGTCCTTTCTTCATTAACTAATTTTCTTTTCTTGGGATTTGAAGGAGGTTTTTTCATCCTTATCAAGGGATATTTTGGGGTTGTTTGGTATAATGAACCCTCTTATATAGTTTTCACATTCTTCCTCTAGTGATATCATGGCCAGTACTTTCAAGGCTTCATCCCCACAGTCATTTATTTGGAAACTCAATCAATAATACATTTACATTGTCCTCATGCCTTAGCATGGTAATTCCTATTTTATGATTAATTACAAATTGGGGCAAACAAGGTGTTACATCCGAGTTCCTCCAAATCATCAAGCTCCTGCTTTGTACCTCATTCTGAATGATGAGAAATGCCTTAATGTTCTCCTTTCAGTGGGTCTCCTTCCATCGACTTCATCCCATCTATTCTGAAATGAGACATAGAGTCATATGAGTACCTAGAGGCTTGCAGTCATCAGTGGTAGGTTCTCTCTCCATCGACAGTTGGGAATACATCAATGTATCCTTATTGATGGACTCTTCAAGTGTTCGACCTCAAAACCTTTATTCACACTTGTAAGAATGTACTCGGTGCCTTGATACCTACTTTGATTATTGGTAGGTTGTCTCATGTTTGTTAACAATATACCTTAATGATTGGTAATCAAACAAAGTCTCATTGTGTTCGACCTCAACTCCTTTATTCACATAATGGAGACTTGCACCTTTGGCGGATCGTGTAGAAGACTTGAAGACATCAGTTCATAGTCTCAACTTTCCTGAGTTGTTGCTATCTTTCATGGGACTAGTACCTATATGAATTTAGTGATCATGGGAGATCAGATTGTACTCTATTGTATAGAGATATCTTCAAATTGATTTTGAGACTAGTTTTCACTGGGCCTTGTTCGTGACTATAACAACCTATGGCATGCATCTACTTTTGTCTTGCCTATTCATGGCCATGAACAACTGTTTGGTATATTTTCACATGGATATGTAGTGTAATTCAAATTGGCAGCCATGTGCGCAAAGTCAATATGGATTGTAATATTCTTATGAACAACTAGTTCGTCCAGATGGGTCTCCTTTACTCCACTTCTGGGAATTATAATATATTTCGTCCATCACAGATACTCCTTTGATCTCACACATTAGAGGGCATATGTTATAGCAATATTTGCCTCACCCTATGAAAACTTGCTCATAATGCCTTTTCCATTTCCCTATGCGGACTTGAAGTCCCTTTTTGTAGTTCCTAGAGTTAAAAATTGCATTGTTCCACATATACATGCCCTAACAGCTATACAACATGCATATACACAAGTTGCACTAGTACATCCCACGTACATAGGGTTTTGTGCCCAAAATTAAAAAATGGCGTTGGGTTTCCATGTTACGTCACAAGATCCATGATCCTTGACCTTCCATATACTGGAAACGTTCTGACTCAACGCTTCAGTTCCATTTGAAGGCTATAAATGGGCCTTATCCAAGCTGTGGAAAAAAAAGAGAAGAATTCAACTTTGAGAGAAAAGTTACTCTAGAGAAATTATTCACTTCATATTGAGTCTGCATCCCTTTGTCCTTTTAAGTCTGAACACATTGTTCAGCCCCCAAGCTCTTCCCTATTTGATAGAGAACCTCATTGTCTCTCTTATATGAGCTTGCCTTTGGTGGAGGCCCATCTGGAAGGGACTTAGTTTCTTAGTTCCAAACATGCAAACATGGAAGTTTCTCATTCATACACTTCTGTTGATTACATTTTAATAGAAATACTCTTTTCTCATCCAATTAATGCCTTGCAAATATTTGAATTGTTATTCCATGGGCGTATTTGTTATGAATATTGATGGATTATGCTATTGAATATGCTAACTTTATATATTATCACCATATGTTTGCGTATCTTGGTTGTTGAGGACAAGTTGCAGGTGTATTTCTTTGAGTCAAGTGCTCAACGATGGACTTCATCGAACTTCTGGACGAGGTAGGCTCTTTATCTTGTCTTGTTAGCATATTTGTTTATATAACATACTTGAGATTAGAGTTGATTTATGTAGTCATTTATGTCTGTTGTGGTTTACCCCATGCCATAGAGTGATTTTCCTCGTAACAAGTGTTGAAACTAATGGTTCCTCGACTTCAAATGAAAAAACTAGCTTGTCCAATGATGTAACACCCATGTTTCCCCCAGTTTGTAAATATAAATGTATTGGCCAAGAGACTATGGGAATATCGATATGTGTGAATGTTTAATTTGATGAACCTTTGTATAAAAGGTTAAGTAATGTAATTTCCGTTATTAATAGAAATGAACAAGTGTTGTATGATTGTTGAAAGCAGGGGTTTGCCAATATAGACCACATATGCTATGAAAGAGATGGTGAGGGGATCTAGGAATGGTTGAGATAACCCCCACCAAACCAGTACCTTGCTGGATTTAATTTCTCATGACCAGAACAGTCCTTTGACCCAAGGATGAATTACAGTCATGTTGGTAGGTGGGAATACCTCCTCAAGAGTTAATGAGGGGATGGGACAAAGCGCCCATCTGAAAGGCTTTTAGACCTGACCACGGACTGGGACTTCGGGCCACACGTAATCTTGTCGAGGAAGGCAAGAAAGGAAGGCGTGGTGAGCAGAGGAAGACGTGCAAAGAGTGTAGAGACGAGAGACTAAGCTCTCAAGTTCGAGGAAGAATTGGAAAAAGAATGTGTATTGGTCACAGGGTGTGGCTAGCAGGGTTACAATACAAGCCGACAAACGAGGGTGCTAAGTGACTGAGGAAGTACTTAGACAAGCCTCCTTACTTGGTATAGAGAAAACCCATTGCCAAGATCCTGTGGGAGGAGGAGAGTAACCTCTATTGCTGACTGTTGCTCAGCCAGAAGAAAGGATTCTCTCTCTCAGAGCATCGTGGTCTAGCTCGAGGGTGGCCAGTGGTAAATCCATTAGGAGTGACTGAGCCTATGGTTGGGTGGAAACATGCACCCCTTTTAGTAGTCGCATCACGTCGTCTTGTTCTGATAAGTGTTTTCATACTTTGTGCACTGAAATGGAATAATGGATGAATGCATGCATTTATTTGTCTATAAATGGTTTATGTGTTGAATGGTCAAGCTATGTGTATGCAATTGTCTTCTTGTGAACTTATGCTTCTGATTGATCATTTATATGCCCCACTTTAGCCTGCAAGACGTCTTGGGACGTAAACCTATAGAAGGGATGGGATAGAAAGCATTGTATCAATATGACCCTATCGGTCTAGGGAGGATGTCTCCTTCAGAATCCTTACTGCGTAACCAGGACACCATGCCCAAGTCCTTAGAAAGTTCACAATGAGGAAGATGTGTTTAACTCGCAAGAGTCTAGAAGGACCCATGTGACCAACACCCATGAACCATGTGCTAAGCCTAAGGGAGACAAGTCCCTCTGGCTTCGAAACTTTGGAAGTCTGGGACTTCAGAGTATTGTCGGCCCAAATAGTCACAGATAGGCCGAAGGTGACTGAGAGTCATGGTTACCTGTAAGGTCGACTAGTGTTGGGTTGTTTCCCTAGTGGTTAGAGGAACCTATCTTACCAACTAAACCGAGATCCAACTCCTTATCGCGAAGAAGCGGGAGCCATCGATCGTGAATGTTCAGGGATCCCCTCAACTATTGGATCTACACCAAGAAGACTTCAACGAAGTTCTACTTCAGGAGAATAGAGATTCTATAGCATCAAACTCCTAAAATGTCGAAGTTACGAAGTAAAGGAGAGGCATAGATTTGGGGAAGATCATTAGGAACCCCGCCTACCATCCAATCATCCAGGAGGAGGGACCCGCACATGTACTTCAACAAAGTCCTGCTTCGGGAGAATGGAGCGGCATTAAAGCCAAAACTCTCGAAGGCCAGAGCCACGAAGTGACCAGGACTGTAGATCTAGGGATCCTTCGGGTTCTTTCCTAGCCGTAGGATTCACAATGTAGTCAGCCCGACGTTGACCGCTTCGGGAGGACATGGGTGTTGTAACGCAAAAATCCCCGAAGGCTGAAATCACGAAGTAATGAGGACCGTCAATCCTCAGATTCTTTAGGATCCCTCTTAGTCATCGATATACAGGGGACGCGTGGCACTAGATTTTTTAGTTTGGACACTGGGCACTCTGGGGAATTTGAGGCGTGGTGTGTCGAAAAGCTTTGAATTATGAAGTAATGAGAGTCGTCGATTCGAGGACGCTTTAGGAATTTTCCTAACCGTCAGATCTGGGTTGTGGTCAACCCGATGCTGACCAACTTCGGGAGAAAAGAGGAGGTTGCATCGCGAAATTCCCGAACGCCAAATCTGTGAATTAACGTTAGTCATGGATCTATGGATCCACGTGGCCGGATCTCGACTGTGAGATTTGAGGTATGTTAGAAGGTTGTCAGTCTGGTGTGACATGGCAAGTCGATGTTACCAGGGTGATGTGGACCGACGATTGATGTGACACGCGTCATCTTGATCTGTGCTTTTCGTAGACCCTATATGCCTATTAGAACGTGACACGTGTCACCCTTGGCCCTTCTACATGTCAGTCCATGGTACGTGCTTGCCTAGCCAAGGTGGTTGGTGAAGTGACTGGAACTCCGAGAATCCGAGACTTTGGGACTCCGGAGGATTTGGAGTGCAGTATTGTAGAGAGACAAAAAGGCCCAAAGGTCAGAGCTACGTGGCAAGTTTACGTGACTTCGGGAGTTAGGGACTTCGGAAGGTCTAGTGCGTAGACAGTCAGGAGGCGTTCTGCATCGAAGCGCTGAAGTGATGAAGTTCTTGATGGCCTACGTGTTAGGTGAAGGTTGAGTCCAGTCATGGGGTTGGACAATGGATGGACTTCCACCGTGGATGAAGAACCTTGGGAATCCATAATTTGAAACCCAAAGCTCGCATTCGAGCATGGTAGCAGTCATTAGAACGCTACGGGTTATTAGAAGAGGATGAAGACCTTGGACATAGGACTTGAAATGTTAAGGATAGCAACATTTTGATGCCCCATCCCTAGGAAAGATACTCAGGGGTCGGGTGTGTTACAAATGATTAGGGCAATGCTCGTCTAAGCCATTAGGGCATTCCCAAGTTTATTTAAGTCATTATTTCCCTCTTTGTTATTGGTACAAAATCCCATTCTCTTACACATTAAGCACATACACAATTGACACCTCAATTATGAGGTAGCACTCTTTCTCTATCCTCTCACACTCTATGAATACTTGGATCTATTGCCTTCTTCAACCCTCCATCAATGGGATGCTTCCTCAACAACTTATCCTCTTCATCACCTTCCTCTCTCCTTGCTAGATTGATTCATTTCTCTGTATTGTCTTCCACTTTGTCCCTTTCCTACATATTGGTCAATCAACATCACCACCTCAAGGAAAGTTCCAACACGACTCATACAGGGAATTTTCCTTCTTATTAAGGGCATCTAGGGTTTCATCTTTATATGCAAGTCCCAATTACTTGTGTGGTTCCTTTCATTTAATGCATGTGCAGATAATATTTCCAAAGTTGTTTTGTGAGAGGATACCAACATTATTCAAGTATGTTGAGTAGGGTTCATCACTTTCCTTGGTTGCTTGTTGTGTGTTCCCTTTTCTTAGTGTAAGTAGCTTTCCATAATGTTAATCAATAAGTTCATTTGCTACAAAATCTACGATCCAAATTATTTTCGACATGAAATGAGAGCAGAGATATAATAAATCAATGTACAAAGATATCTCGGATATTCAATAATATAACATAAATGTATCAGAGATGCAACCTTAAACACAAAGATACGGTAATACACAATTTTCTATTAATGAGCGAAAATGTACAAAGACTGTAAAAATACAGAGTGAAAGACTCGCTAGAATGGTGGCAACTTATCTCTGAGAAGAGATGTGTTCGCTACTCGCATTCGCAAGAAGATGATTTTACAATGAGGCTCCAAAGGCCTTTTTATCATAAAGAAAATCCAAAACCCTAACCCCGGAAGATGAAAAGCCAACAGTTTTGTGGACCACGTTTTGGGTAGTTTGGTGTATCAACTTCCCTAAGGCGTAATTTTGGCATATGATCTTCGTTTGGGGTGCGCGATAGGTTGTTGGAAAGGTATTGTTGAGGAGATTCATTTTGGGGGCTCAATTACAGCCTTTGGCTATTATTGAGAAGCTCGGTCCCAAAAAACCTTCATTTAGGCCCTCAAAATGGCCCTGGAAGTTAAAAAATGCTAAAAATAGTAAATTACCAAAATTGCCAGAAAACTGTTTTGAGCCAGTTGGAAAAGGTGGGTGGCCACCAATATCCACCTAGATCAAGCTAGCTAAGAGCTCTAACTCTCTTAGGGTAACAAACCCCAAGGTCCCTCTTATTTGCTTGCTCACTGTAAGTAAAGGGGTTAATTTATTTGATGCTTGATGTTTGACATGTTTGCATTAAATCAAGGGTTATATTGGCTACACACTGATTATTTAGATCTCTTTCATTTCCATGCATGTGGCAAATTAACTCACATAAAGTAAAAAAGGGAATAAACCAACTTTGCTTTTCTTGCTTTATTTCATTTGCTACAGAGTTATTTGTTGATGTTCAAGATCTAATTGAACTTGACACACAACACATTAATGTACATCCCTAAATCACACATAATCAACTATTAAACCCTAATCAATCTAGTGGGCTCCTACCTTTCCCTTCTTCTCCTTTCTCCCCTTCCTTAACTTTCTTGGTTTCTCCCAAAAATTGACAGATGACTCCACTTACCTTCTAATTGTTGAAGCTTGGGTCTTCATACCTGTGGTAATGTGATGCCTCACTCTAATCAACATGCTACAAAAATAAAGAGATTGAAAGAGAATAACCTCAAACATGTTGAGGAGGACCAATGAAAACTAAGTTTTTTTGGAATCTCAAATATCAATTCTCACTATGACCCTAGTTTAGATCGATTAGAGCCTAGGCCACTCCAATGGAAAGCACCATACTTGTCTTTTGTTAAATTGAATTATGATGGCTTGTCACAAAGGAACCTAAGTAGGGAAAGTATAGGAGAGATCCTTTGTATCTCATTATGGAAGACCTTTGGGCTTTATGCTAAAAACATAGGGGAGACTCCTAACAAATGATAACTAGTGGCATCAAGAATAACACTGGACATGAGCATATGAAAACAATGTAAATGATAGCTGCAACTACTACTATTGAAATATCATTCAGGGTTGTTAGGCGGGCAAACAACTAAAGGCATGTGTTTATAAATTGATCTCATCTTGCACTATGACTAAATAACATGCGTGAGCCATGAGATGCCCTCTTTGGTTTTCACACCTCAACCTATTAGGTAGGTATAGTCCATGTAAAAGGGATACACCTTGATAGGCATGGTCCCTATATAAAGACACAACTTGGAGCTAGGGATCTCCCACTTTGTTCTAGATAGGCCGTTACAACGAGATCCACAGACACACAAATAACATAAAAAACAAACCAAACATGGAAGCTCTAGGGGGAGGGGAGGGGGGTATAGTCTTTACGTATCACCAGTCTTTAAACTTTGCACATCTGAATTGATCCTCAACATATAATGGATTAGACCACTAATGAGGTAGGACCACCAAGAAACTAAAATTCAAATAACACATAATCAAAAAAGAGTTTAAAATAATCATAAAAAAAGGTTAACAAATTGCCCAGATAAACCTTTAGTCAACCCCATCCATTGGAGACTGACTCGTCCTCTTAAGAATATATATTGAGATTAAGACCAAATGATGAAATGAATGAAAAATATCATTCATAACCACCTCAAATTTGAATTAAAAAAATAAAATTCTTAAAAAAAACTCAAAAAGTCTAGAGAAAAGGTACACAATAATCTAAAAACAAATAAATGAGAAACATCAATAATCTTTTTAAACTACATTTTACATCTCATGAATAGCAACGAAAATCACACAAATAAATGAGAAACATCAATCATCTTTTTAAACAAATGAGAAACATCAATGATTTTTTTAAACTACATTTTACATCTCAAAAAGAGCAACAAAAAGCACACTAAATTTTATGGTAGAATGGTCCAAAATATGTCCTACATGGAAGGAGGAATCCCAAGCAATTAACCTTTTGCATAGTTTTGCTACACTTTACAATTTTGCGTAAATAAAAATGAGAGAAAATTAGAACTTCAACCTTTAAAATAAAACCATGTAAATTCCATATGATGACAATTGTTAAAGTTTTCCTTGAAATGGTGATATAAATGTTTTATTTAATTTAAAAGGAAAAAACATTTAACAATTGAGGACGGTGGTTACTTTTAAAGTGAATGTGACCAACCAGGGTACTTGATCACCTTACCCACGTTAAGGAGATGAGAGAAGGGAGCATAATAGGAGATTAGTTGTGATTTTACAACTACTCTCAACCATCACGAGGGGCCAAGGATTGTCATTTGAATTTTTGTCAAACTAGTATTTTGACACCTTTAAAATTTGGTAGCAGAATATGCCCCCTATTGCCTTTTTTCCCTGCAATTGAAGACCAGGGTCAATGAATTAAAACTTTCCAGAATGGCTAGCCCAAAGGTGGTCTACCTTGGGGAGGGCATGAGTAGAAAAAATAATCCTCTTTATACACATATAATATAAAGATTGTAGATTGTGCATTAAGAAAGGAATTTGGTTAGGTTAGGTACATAAAGGGCAACAACCGTAGGAGCTTGACAAAGGAATACCAACCTTATTTATTTATTTAATAAGAACACATCTCAATGCCACTTTTAGCTACTATTTTTGGAATTACTCCAAAAGATCAATAACAATAATGTTTAGTAGATTTGAATAAGTGAAGACATCCAAACTACTATTTTTGGAATTATTCCAAAAGATCAATAACAATAATGTTTAGCAGATTTGAATAAGTGAAGACATCCAAATTTGTTGGTATATAAGAACTCAACATTATAATAAAAATATAATGTAATTTTTTAAATATATATTAATATAAAATTTTGTTTATTTTAAATATTTTAATAATAAAGTATACATGATTTATGTGTCACTTGAATAAGTGACTGATTTGATAAATACTTATGTCACTTGACTAAGTGATTGATTTGACGAATAAATATATTTTTCTTTATTGATGATGATGTTACACGTTTATTAAGATTGATATACTTTATTATAAACATCATATTATATATATTACATATTTATGTAAATCTAATTTTTATTTTTAATTTCAATATAAATAATTGTATTAAGATTATTATGATGGTTGTATGTGAGGAGTGTTTAAAAAATAATTAATGTAAAGTTGTGGATTAATATAATAAAATAATATTATTTTAAATCATAAATTTGATAGTATTTAATATAAATTTTAAATATATTTATAGTTTTGTTAAATTCAAGTTTTATGTATAGTGGAATGATATTTAAGGGGTTTTTATTAATTATGAATCAATTCATATGATTGAAAACATTATCAAAGTTTTGGATCTATAAAAACTTTAACTTATTTTATTATCATAATCTTACAATCATAAAAAAAATTAATTACACAATTAAACAATTTAACATGTTTTAATAAAAAAAACTCTCTAAATTGCTAAAAGAAAATATATAATGAAAATTTGACCTTAATAGAATATGATACAAAAGATTTTCAAACCATTTAAAGTCTATTGAGTAAGAGTTTCTATAAACATATTATTTACACCATACTCCTAAGATGTTTACAAATTATGTTAAAAATGTGATGTTCACTTTTATTTGTGAAACATAAAATTTATTGGAATAAGAAAAATAAGATGCACTTTATAGTCCAAAGAGGTACATAATGTTAAAAGTGAAAAAACCAAAAAAGCACCATAACAATAAAAGTGAAAAAACCAAAAAATCACCATAACAATAAAAAGGAATATTACTTTTTTTTAATGATAATAAAATAAAATAAACTTTAATATAATAATAAAATAAACTAATATATTTTTCATCTTTCATGTTTCAATAGATATATGATGGTGATATGTGGTCACTCTCATAAGGAGAAATTGAGCTTTCATCACCCTTCATTTTATTATTTATAATATTAAGCACCATTATGCATTTTATACTTGGATCTAATAAGTAAGGATTAAAAAGAAAAAGAAATGGAAGCACAAATTTATTAGTTTTTTTTTTTTTTTTTTGGAATTGAATCATGTGAGAATTTTGAAAAGTTGATGGTCAAGATGGATTTATGTTTATGGAAGTTTTTTAATTTTTATAGATTTTAAAATTTTCTATTTCAATTGTATATGCACTTAGTTATTCTCTTTTTTATTTTATTTTATTATTTTTTCTTTCAGGTTACAAAGCTTGGAAAACCTCAAAGTACTTTCTCTTATTTGGAGCTTGGAAAACCCTAAAGTATTTCCTCGAAGTAAAATAAATAATATTGAGCCTTCAAGATTGGTTTAAGTGGTCTTGGGTTTAAGAGATGAGAAATCTACCCCAAAATTGGGGCTCTCATAGGTACAACTCTTTTGATCACCTCGAGATTAGGCTCTGTAATAATATATATATATATATATATATATATATATAAAGGGGCTATTCTTATTATAGCTTGTCACATACAAAAAAAACACTTGTCGCCAGGTTGCCAACTGTTTCGTCGAATTAGCGAAAACCAGGACAGTTGGTCGCTTGTGAGGTCCAAGTCAAAAAATGGCGGTCTGCCATCTACCCTGCCAAGAGGAAACAGGGCAGGTGGCAGCCTGCAGTCTTTTCATCATTGTTCAAACTTAAAGCTGAAAGTAAAACTAGACTAGAATTAGAACTCGACATAGGACTAGAATTAAAACTAACATCTAAGCAGGAATTTGTACACGAGAACCAGACTGAGCTCCATTCCATGAAATTACCCATTAGCATCAGAAGCGGCGTCGCTGGGATCTCCGTTGTGAGGCTTGTTCCGAGTCTCCAGGACAAAAGGTCTTGTGCACGTCGAACAGTTTTGCCCAGCTGGTGCATTGGAAAATGCCTCATACAACATGTCGATGCATTGGTGCATGAGTGTATCGCGATGGATCTGATCCGCCACCTGGCTCCGCAGCTCGAACACTAACTCCAGTTGTGTTGGGTGGAAGAAGGGCGGGGGGGCATGCCATGGCTCCGGGGCTATCGAGATAGGTGGTGGTGCTAGGACCTTGTCACCCTTCACCTCCATGCCACCCCCCAGCCACACCTGTAGCACCCTGCGCGCCATCCTGAACGATATCCCTGTGCGCTATCCTCCTTCCCGAGTTCCTCGTCCTCCGCTGTGGCGTTGGAGAATTCGTTGCCATTGGAAAGCAAGGTGTCTTGAGAGTCAAGGTGGAGGAATTCCTCCTCCACTATACAAGTGTGAGCCTCCGCTGTCTCCTCCATGTGCTGGTGCAGTGGCAAACCTCTGTGGCTGGTGCATTGGCTTTCGCTGAAAAATCGCTTGGGGGCTGCCAATTCTTTGGCATGGTGAAGAGAAGGGATTCCAGAGGGATCTGTAAAGGTTCCTCCGAGATCACTTCCTCCACATATGCCATTGGAGGCGACCTGTCCTTCGCTCTGCTGAGTGCAACCTGTGCACACTGAGTGCAGGCTACGGAGAGTGCTCTCTCGAATTGCTACCTTCTCCTCTGTCGTGTAGCGAAGTTGTGCCAAGCAGGGCCGCAACGTGGCCTCCCTCTCTCCCTCGACATCGAGGAGGTGATGTGAATCGCTATCGTGCAAGAGGTCCCGTGGTGGTTGCACCGGAGCTCAAAGTTGTTGACCTGGTGCAGGGCGAGGGTGAAGTGGTGTAAGCTGCTGATGTGCTAGATAAGGGTGTAGAGGAGCGGCATGAATGCTCCCACTAATGTGCCCCATCCATTGAATTCCATGACCGTCATTCTGCTCACGCGAGGGAGCCATCCTTTGGCTCTTGACATGCAGTGATGGTGAGCTCCCATATTTAATGGAGAGGGGATGGGAGCTAGCCTACCATATTTATGGCTTGGCTCGGGCCTATGTTACGTGGCTGCTGTGTGCTGCGTGGCACCCCATCCGGGGAATATAAATAAAATATTAAAAAACATTTCCAATATAAAAACAAATACAACTAATATGCTATAATCTACTTGGCTACGAAGCTTTCAACCTTTGACCTTAAGTTACTTATTGGGTGGGGGGGGGCGAATCTGGTATGGCACATATATAATTCATAATTGAAAAAAATGACAGAAGTTCATGAAATCGATCTCTAAAAATTGCATAATTACATATATAATTCATGATTGGAAGAAAACGATCGATCAAAGTAACCAACAAAATGTTGAATTCAATCTGCCTAATCATCAATGATTGATAGATTGATGAGAATTTGGTGTAATGTGAATAAAGCATAACATGTATTCAAACTTTGTTTTTAAAGTGATACATATTGGAGTTCAATGCAAAGGGAAAAATTGTAAAACGTGAAAGAATTATTATATAATAGGATAAGTAGTCAAAAAAATTGACCTTTATTTAGTCCTTTTGATTTTAAGATCTCGCAATTCGTATGGTTGGAAAAGTGAAATGGATTGTTTTTTGTTTTAAGATTCCACAATTTGTAGGGTTGGAACAGTGAAATGGATTTGATAATGAAAACACATCGCAAAAGCTTTAAAGGTTTTGGAAATATTATGGACAATCATCTTATGAAACTTAATTTTTTATTTTCTTATAATTTAGAAAGTATGATTGGAATGATGAAATGAATTTGATGATAATTCATTAGGGTTTTGAAAATATTATTGAAAATAAAAAAATGAAATTTTATCAAAGGTTTTTTTTCCATTTGTATGATTTGAATGATGGATTGGATTAGTTGAAAATGTATACCATGGTTCCTTTGGGGTGTTGATCTTAGACATTGATAACATTTTATTTCTTTTCATTTTTTAATGTTTTATTTTAAATTTAGTTAATAAGCTTTGAATAAATAATCTTAAAAATCAAAGAATGAAATTTTATTTCTGATTTTTTTTTTTCTCTATGTGGATATCATAATTTGTATGATTTGAATGGTGAAATGGATTAGTTGAAAATGCATACCATGATTTCTTTGGGATGTTGATCTTTCTAAATTCATAGACATTGGCAACATTTTATTTCCTTTCATTTCTGTATGTTTTAGTTTAAATTTAATTAATAAATTTTGAATAAATATATATATATATATATATATATATATATATATATATATATATATATTTATAAATATAAAGAGCTTCTGATCAATTACCAAATCAAAAGTAGATGTTTTACTTTAAATTTTGTTAATAAACTTTCCTCTTATTTTTTTTTATAAGTATAAATAGTTTATCAATTACCAAATCAAAAGTAGTGGGTGAAAGTGAACCACTAAGACTAAATATCATATTCACAAGTATGAACAAATCAATTAACATAGATTGATATAAATCACTTTAAAACATAATAATAATCTATTTGTAAGGTCACGACCAAACCAGCACATAAATTGGTATAAACCACTTTAAATTCATTGTTTTTATATTAATTTATTTTTAAATAATTAGAAATTTAGAAAATAAATTTTTGTTTGTATATAATAGAAAAACCCATCATAAATTAAGGGTCAACCAACCAATAGTAGAAACAAATATCCACCAACGCATGCTGAATGACTTAGTTATGGTCCATTGGTGGGCAGACTTTCACACATGCTAGAGGCATGTGGATTTTTGGGCTGTTACCTTACCTTGTTTCCCTAGGTTAGAGGAAGAAGAACTCTTGACAAAGTAAAAAAGGTTTTAAGTTATACTCCATAATTTAAATTTAGAAATTAAATTATTTATATAATGAATAATTTTTATATTTTTATAAATTTAGTAATAATTGAAATTATAAGTTTTAATCATTAAAAAATCACAATATAAATTTGTTATTTAAGAATCTATCTATGAATTTCTGAAATGGTAAATATTTTAATTATTAAAAATAAAGACGAAATAAAATTGGTCTCAAAAAATGCAATAAAAACTTAGAACATTTAGAGTAAGTGAACCACTATTCTCCCATTTTTAACATATTGTTTTTCAATTAACAAAAAATTTACATTCCGGTTAGGTTCCCAGTCCAATGATGGAAAGGAGCATATTGTTTTTCTGTCACCAACCACTGATACACCATTTCAAAACCACCCACCGACTTACTTGAACGCGAATACTGTCAGGCGGGCAGGCGGTCTATTCTTTTTGACCCAAAAGTGGTATTCAACAAAATATCTTGGATCCTTCCTTGGGGCGGAAGAAACCGGTGGTGGGTCACATGGGACCATGGACGGATGATGATGGATGCACTGAATGGCCGCCCATGGACCGTACACGCGTCTGCCCATGATGGGATGGGATGGTAAGTTACTTGCACACGCGACGTCAGGCACCAGAAGATGATAACGAAGCCACATCATCATGTGCAGCCTGTCTGAACGGTCACATCATCCATCCCCAAAACCCACCCTTTCGGTTAGAGATGGGCCCGCCCGCCCGCAGATTCTTCCATTTTTTTCTCATTTCTGGACGTAATATTTGAAATGAAACATGGGGTTAATTTCAAATATTCATTTTCCGCATTTCCCGAGCGTAGTGGGGTGTCCTATAGGGAGCGATGTATTCTTGTTGGGAGGAGGAAGAGGAGGGGAGGCCGTTGTTTTAGGAATTGAGGGTGCGAGAGATTCCATCGCCGACGACAAATCCTGGTAGGTCTCCATTCCATTTCTTCATTCATGGGTGAGCATGGATCCGCCCCGCTCTCAGTAGCTATATAAGATCTTCATTCATTCAATCAAATCCATTGTATTGCATGTCCCGGTTCACTTCTTTGCATTGGAGGTCTTGGGTTCGATTCCACTCGCTCGCTCCTTGAAGCCCTTGGCCGCTTACCATATACAACAACGCTTCTTCTTGCCGATTTGCACATGGTGTGTGCTGCCGATCCAGACGAACCGGCGATCGTATATTCCTGTAACTATAAGAAGACGAGCTTCGAGGGTTTCTGCTACGCCGAGGTTGAGGCTTGGGGTTTTGACTCAGATCTGTGTTGTTGTTCGATTCTGCAAGCTTGGGGAGCTCAGGATCTACTGCTTGTTATAGATGTCGATATTACCCAAATCAGATTCCATTCATATCAGGGAGGTATGGGCCGATAATCTGGAAGAGGAATTTAATCTGATCAATGAAATTGTGGATGACTACCCTCTCGTAGCCATGGATACAGAGTTCCCTGGCATAGTGGTTCGACCCCTCGGAAAATTCAAGACTGTCCAGGATTTCAATTATGAAACCCTAAGGTCGAATGTAGACGTACTGAAGTTAATACAACTGGGGCTCACGTTTTCGGACGAAGACGGCAACCTCCCAAGCTGCGGCACTGACAGATACTGCGTGTGGCAGTTCAATTTCAGGGAATTCAACATCTGGGAGGACGCCTACGCCTCCGATTCCATCGAGTTGCTGCGACAGAGTGGCATCGATTTCAAGAAGAACAGCGAACTGGGCGTGGACTCTCACCGCTTCGCAGAGTTGCTTATGTCTTCTGGGATCGTCTTAAATGAGAATGTTCGATGGATCACCTTCCACAGTGGCTATGATTTCGGTTACTTGCTCAAGCTCGTCATGAATCGGAGACTGCCGCTCACCCAGGCTGGTTTCTTCTACCTTATCAGGATGTATTTTCCCAACCTCTATGACATCAAGCACCTCATGAAGTTCTGCAACAGTCTGCACGGGGGATTGAATCGTCTGGCCGAGTTGCTCGAGGTTGAGAGGTTCGGTGCTTGCCACCAAGCGGGTTCGGATAGCTTGCTCACCTCTTGTACATTTAGAAAGCTCAGAGAATCCTTTTTCAATGGGGCTGCTGACAAATACGCAGGTGTTTTGTATGGTTTGGGAGAGGAGAGCAATACTGATAATAATGACAATAGTAATCAGAATGATCCCCAGTGTTAGCTAACCTTGTCAAAAACAAACAACAGTTGTGATTCTCTTTCCTTTGTCAAATTGCTGATGGAGAACTATTATGTTGGCATATGATAAAAATATAGTAGATTTTTTGAAAACTTACTTTCCTGTGATTATAAGTTTCGTGTTCTGCTCAATTTCGGGCCTTTGGATTTGCATTGATAACTCGTGAATGTGCTCATTTTCCCTAGATCAACTGCATTTATGGTCCTACCCAGCAATTAGCAGGTTTCTTGTTCTTCTCAATTTCATGCCTTTTGCATTTGTATTGATGGAATTCGTGAATGTGCTCATTTTCCCTTGCTCAACTGCATTGATCGTCCTACCCAGCAATTAGCAGGTTTCTTGTTCTGCTCAATTTCATGCCTTTTGTATTTGCATTGATGGAATTCGTGAATGTGCTTGTTTTCCCTTGCTCAACTGCATTGATGGTCCTACCCAGCAATTAGCAGGTTTGGTTGTTATCAAGCCTTTGTTTTAAATTTGTGGCACAATTGAGATCGATTTCAACATGTACAGGAAAGCTCATCTAAAAATTCTATGACCATTGATCTGGCTTAAGGTGAGGATCTTGATCTGGCTGAAGGTAAGGATCTTAGTTCCTTATTTATTTATTATTCTGTTTTGAATAAAATGCTTCCTTTGGCTATTAAATGAAGCAAAATATGTACATACTGGGGTATGTTATAAAAAATGGGCCGTATCAAACATCTACCACACATTATTAGCTTTTGGAACTTAGAGGCCTAGATATCTTAATTTGGTTACAGAAATGTTTTGAAGGTCTATAAAACAACCACATCATAAATTTAATAATGTCTAGGTCCAGCTGGCCTGTACAGTCCATCCATAAAGATCACAACGGCAGTGGGAATCATGCCCGTATTGATCGGTGGGATATTTCCATCGTGAGGGGTGGCTACCATTCATTCAATGCATGCTCTGGATCAGCGATAATGGGCTCCTACCCATCATTGCTCTGCTTGAGCTTGGGAGGCATTTCAGTCTCTGAGATGGCTAGAGACTAGAGTGAGCTCTGGAATTTGTTGTTTCTGGGTAGGAGACACAATATGATTTTGGAGACAGAAGCCCATCAATCAATCTGATCAATAGTTTGTCATGAATCAATATTGGATGTACGTCAAGAATGCTACATAAGGAGCCAAAGAGCACTGACACATATCCAATATAAACAAGGACAGCTAGATTACCCACTTTGGCTCCAACTTGAAGAGTATCAAAACCTTTCCTTGAAATGGCATTCCTGGTTTTGATCTACATAGCCAGTCTGGACCTATATGTTAACAATCATGTTTAACCAACTGTTCACCTTCTAAAAAATTGATTGGCAGTGTTCTCTCTTTGAGAAAGAGATGACTGATCATGTCCCACCTACTCTTGTGTGCCTATCGACAATCCATTATTCCACTAAAATGACCCCTTTTAATGAGGAGAAACAAGAAAACACTCTAACCAGCTGCAATCTGGGGCCAAAATGCTCTGGCAACTTTGCAATTCCACATTACATACCTAACTGATTCAGGTTTGTGATTAGCAAACACAACATCCATTTGTGGTTTAGTCAGTATCAATCTTGTTCATCCAATATAATGTGGTTGATGTGTGAACAGAATAGTAGGAAAATAACACCACTGTAAAAGTACATACAGACCTTTTTAAAGTTCTTTTCGAAGTGCATATTGCTAACAGTTCATTTGTTCACTGTGATGGTTAAAATTGATGGTACTACTCAAAACAATGGCTTGTAATAAACAAATCTGAAGTGTAGCAGTCCACCATTCAAATATCCTGCCATCCAGTGATGTCCAAAAGTGCATTTATGTAACTCCAAACTTATACCTCTTAGACCAATAATTGCGTTCTATTGCTGAGTGCAAACTTTATGTTTCTATAGAAAAATTCTCCAACCATGGATTTATGGAAAGTAACCCTTAGTGCCATCCAGTGATGTCCAAAAGTGCATTTATATGACTCCAAACTTATACCTTTTAGACCAATAATTTGTATTCCATTGCTAAGTGCAAACTTATGTTTCTATA
This sequence comes from Picea engelmannii, assembly GCA_009831015.1. Lineage (NCBI taxonomy): Eukaryota > Viridiplantae > Streptophyta > Pinopsida > Pinales > Pinaceae > Picea > Picea engelmannii. Next base: position 9,246 of record ML815882.1, on the reverse strand, counting down.
GAAAAATTCTCCAACCATGGATTTATTAAAAGTAACCCTTAGCAGCTAGTCATATATTAGTTATAAACTTATACCTTCTAAAGGGTAGGTTTGTAAAGGTATCCACATGTCCTTTTTTCTATTGCAAAAATTTGTGGCATGGGAATCAGATTATGAACAAAGAGATACAAGTATTTTCACTGTAAGGGGGAAAGAGTTTTGATGGGAAAATGAATTATTTTGATTATAATGCAGACTGTGTGTTAGAAATATTATTGTTTTTCATCTTGTATTTCTGAACATTTTTGGACTGCATCGTGTTACTGTTTTTCCCGCTATTTTGTGCGTATTTCAAACTGAACATGGATACTAGATGAGCAGGTACTTAGGCTTACCTGATATGGCAACCAATCTGGAACTTTGATCGGGGAAAGAGTTTTGATGGGAAAATGAATTATTTTGATTATAATGCAGACTGTGTGTTAGAAATGTTATTGTTTTTCATCTTGTATTTCTGAACATTTTTGGACTGCATCGTGTTACTGTTTTTCCTGCTTTTGTGCGTATTTCAAACTGAACATGGATACTAGATGAGCAGGTACTTAGGATTACCTTAAATGGCAACCAATCTGGAACTTTGATCCGGGCATGAGTTGTCACTGTTACCTGGTTGGGTCATTTGCAATTGTTATTTGTTAGTATTATTATACTTTGCTTATCTGATGCAGGTATTGATTTCTTTTACATTTTATTCCCTTGCAGAAATGCTTCCTTGTGAACTTGGGTTACATGTTTTAGTTCATTGATAACAGTTGCTCAGATATGCTTTCTGGATCATTGTTTATTATCCTTGGAATTTTTTTAATGATGTCAATCTAAGTTGAAGGATTAATGCAACCATAGTATACTGGTCCGCATATTTGCAAAATTTGATCCTATTTTAATTTTTGTCTCCAATCTATATCTTGGATATGGATAATCAAGGGGTTCAATATTGAAAAAAATTGATATGCATGAAGCAGAAAACTGTTAAGTTAATACCATCAAGTCAAGACAATCCTGTTGATGCTAAGTTCAATATTCTAATGTTTTATTCTCTTTCTCTATATATAAATAGAGAGAGAGAAGCACTCTTCCAAGATATAAGCTAATTTTTGATGTTGCGGGCTTGTGACTAAATTCATATATATTGTTGTAACTGCAGTCCTCATGGTGTAGTCCAACTGGTGATGAACGATCATTTTGACTAATGTCAACATTCAACTATGTTAAATATTTTCATATTCAAAATGCCAAAACTCATCTTTTGTTTTATATTTCAGCTTAAGAAAATTCATGTGGTTGAATGGTTAGAACTTAGACATTGATCCTAGTAGTTGTTGTCACATATGCCAGGATGCAGTGATCTCTAGCATTCAACTTCAAATTTCGATCAAGGCAGAATTTATCAATATTATCTGGCTTAGGCATTTGTAATTATAATTTTCTGTTTGCCTCGTTATACTCTGTTTCTGCACATTTGGAAGGGTTATGGGTATTATTATGTATTGGTAAAGTCACTTGATGGAATGTTTCTTATTTTATAATCTGTGGATACCGTCCTTCTGTGCAAGTCTTGTGGATACCGTCCTTCTGTGCAAGTCTTGTGGATAGATCATAGTCCCATCATTTTGTGAACTTTGGTCTGTGTATGGCATTGCCGTGTCTCTGTCTCTGTTATGGACATGTTTCACATTTAATGTATAACTAAAGTTGGAATATTTTTGTGCTGATAATCAATGCCCTATTCTACATTCACAGGGATTGTAAGTGAATAGATCATAGTCCCATCATTTTGTGAGCTTTGGTCTGTGTATGGCATTGCTGTGTCTTTGTCTCTGTTCTGTTATGGATATGTTTCACATTTAATGTATAATTAAAGTTGGAATATTTTTGTGCTGATAATCAATGCCCTATTTTACATTCACAGGGATTGCAAGTGGAGGGCTTGGCTGTACTTGTGAACAATATGCACCCAGCAGCAGTTCCTTTAATTCTGCTGCTGCTGAGATGTAGAGCGTTGGATTTGAAGTTACATCAAATCCAAGAGTCTATGTCTCAGCTCTGCTGCTGGGTGCATATTGTTTACCGGTGTACTTTGCTGCTGGGTGCATATTGTTTACTGGTGTACTTTGGTGATATTTTTGCTTTATGCTTTTAAATGTTATTGTTTTACTATACTTTTATTAATTTCCCAATAATATCTCTACTAGGGGCATTGGATACTATGAGTTGTGACAATTCACGACTGTTGAGATCTCAGTTTTGAGGACTTGGCTTACTAACAGATGTTATGAGAACCTGATCTGACAACTCTTTATAAACAAGGTTTTAATCACTATTCTCAGGGATCATAAAATGGTAGTAAAATATAGTAACCTCATGGTGATTGCATGGTCATAAACTTTTGGCCCCTGTGGAAGTTATGTTTTCCAGCTGGGAATTGGAAGAGTGGCCATTAATTGTCCTGACAAGGATTTTGACCAGTTTGTCTCTAGCAGACATTAGGCACTTTCGTAAATGTTTGGCATCGAAGTCTCCAGTTTTTGGTCCAGGTATTGTGGAAGAGAGGAAAGGGGTTATTTGGTGCTTGGCTTGTTGTATGTAAAACAGTGGGATGATAACTGGAGGTCTCTACCAGTGGCATAGGCGTAATGGGCAAATTAGTTGGTTCTTTTGAAGTTTACCATGGAAGATGGAAAAGGAGGCTCCTAGTAGATGCATAGGGGCTGGGGCAACCTATCTTGTGCTCATCCTTTCTTAGATTGAGGAACAGCCTATTTAGGTCCCAAGCCTTGCTAATATTGATGATTCAATTGATCAATGCCTCTTTAGATATACGTGGCTGAGGGTAAGCAGTTTAGCACAATTCATGAATCCATGTTTCTGAATTTGAAAGGGTGTTATGTCTCTAAAATTGAAGTAGAAATAATTTCGTTTCCAGCGAGACCACTTTGGTCTATTGAACCAATAAATAAGTGATCGTGTAGCAGTCACTCACTGAATTGAGAGTAAACTTACAGAGGTTAGATGTTTGGTCAGCTTATGGAGGTGTTGGATGTTTGATAATATGGTTCTTGAATTTTCTCTCTGTTTTCAAATTTCTTATAGATGTCAGATGTTTGGTAATATAGTTCTTGAATTCTCTTTGTTTTCAAATACCTTGTAGAGTTTAGTTGTTTGACAATATAGTTCTTTAATTTTTTCATTGTTTAGATGTTTAGAAATTTTAAATTAGTAAATTTATATTTATTTGGATTTCTAAATTCTTTCTAAGTAATTTATTATGTAGGTTATCAATATGATTTGTATTCCCATATTTGGAAATTTAAAATTAGTAAATGCATATTTCTTTGGATATCTTTATAAGTAATTTATTATGTACGGTATCTATATGACTTGATTTCCCATCACATGTAGATGCTGATGCATTCGTGATTTTTTTCTGGAGGTTTTAGTAATTTATTCCGAGATGTTTTCTTCCCTTTTTGTATTTTAAGGTAAGTAATTTGTTCTGATTGAAAATTTTCATTATCCTATTGAATGATAAGATTTTTCCTGTGTTCAGTTGTTGGGTGCTTTGACGGTCTATCGATGGTCTTTTTTATTTTGTTCAAGTAGATTTTGTTGCATTCCATTATCATTTACGTATAAATTAGATTTATATGTTCAACAAAACAATGATCAATTTATGATTTGTTTATTCGTGATTTGTTTGGGATATATACTGTTGAATCAATTTATGACTTGTTTATTACTATATTTAGTGGATTGCTGTTTGTATTATTTCTGTTAATTACTGATTGAGTACCTTATGTTATAGTTGATATTTTCAATCCTGTTTCATTTTCTACTGAATAATGAGATTTTTTTGATAATCATTGAATAATCGGATTTTTCCATAATTATCAGGTGCTTGATGATCCTTTCTATTTTAATCCTGTTTCATTTTCTACTGAATAATGAGATTTTTTTGATAATCATTGAATAATCGGATTTTTCCATAATTATCAGGTGCTTGATGATCCATTCTATTTTTTAGGTTATGGTGAATTAGTGGTTTAAGCATATTTTGTTGCATCCTTCCATCGATGTTGTATTATCAATGTTAATCGAAATTGTTAATTTTTTAATTTAAACGATACTTGTTAAAAAAACATGAGTCAAGTTTTAGATTTATGCAGGTTTTCTCAACTCTTAAATTGACCTTATGACTATGATAGCTAGTTTTGTCCAAAATAGATTTAAGAATCCATTTTGTAGGTTTATGTTATTTTCTTTATTATAAATATTGGATCTTTTTGTTAACTCTTGCATTTTGAGACTATTAATTTTTGTGCACATTATCATATTTTTGGAAACTTGAATCATACAATTGTCACATGCAATTGCTTATCTTTATTTATTAAGATGTATGTTCGTGATTGCTTATTAATTTCATATGATTGTTACAGTTAATTGCTCTTCATATATGAAGATATATATTTGTGATTGATTATATCAATTAATTGGGATTATATTATTGAATCAATTTATGACTTCACAGGTAATTGCTTATTAATTGGGATTATATTATTGAATCAATTTATGATTTCATATGATTGTTACAGGTAATTGCTTGTCATATATGAAGAAATATATTTGTGATTGATTATATCAATTAATTGGGATTATATTATTGAATCAATTTATGATTTGTTTATTATCATGTTCAGTGGAAATATTATTTATTGAATGAAAATAAAATATGTTCTTTTGAGACATTACCAAGTTTATGAGTACAACTAAACAATGACCTTGCTTAAATGTGGAGAGTAACTTTGATGAATATTAACAAGCCACATGTGGTAATGTCCGTGCCAGATACCCCGCTTGAACTCTGTGCAGAACAAACAAAACTGAAGATTGGTATCTCAGAGCTAGAATTCTTCTTCCCCTCGTTGCATTAAGGAACCCAGAAAGTTGAGGCCCTAGTTAGCAATCCCTGCATTAGAAGAAACAGTTGCATTAAGAAACCCAGAAAGTTGAGAAACCCAGAAAGTTGAGGCCCCAGTTAGCAATCCTTGCATTAGAAGAAACAGTTGCATTAAGAAACCCAGAAAGTTGAGGCCCTAGTTAGCAATCCCTGCATTAGAAGAAACCCAGAAAGTTGAGGCCCTAGTTAGCAATCCCTGCATTAGAAGAAACGTGAAGAGACCATGGAAGCCATTAATGCCATGAAGGCGAAAGTGCCTCCGGAAGAGGAGCAGCAGGAATGGGAGGAGGTGGTATTGAGGGCTGATGAGTTTTGGGGACCTCGAAACTTGGTGGATGGTCGTAGAGATCATTCAGGGCTGGATTAACACAGGAAGGTTTTTCTGAGGAATTATCCATTGATGATGTAGGAGAAAGCTGATATAAAGTGCTTGAAGCGTCATTTGAAGAAAGTACTACTCATTAGTTTTATCAATATTTTCTTTGACAAGGTACTTTTTGAATGTTATATTTCACAAGATACCCATTATCATTTAAACTAAACTTGAAGAGCGTTTGGTAATAAACTTGAAGCTTCTACTATTTAAGTTGATCTCTCACACACGTTTATCTCGCATGACGCACAAAAAATATGTTGTAGAATAATTGAGGTATGGTTTTGTTTCAACATTTCCCGACATGACATGAAAGGAGAGCTTTTAAGCACTCTAATGTTCTAGGTGCTAATCTCAATGGTTTTATTAAAATGAGAATTCCATATCACAAACTCCACAAGATCATTGACATTAAATTTTTATTTATTTGGATAATGAAATGAAAATGAAAGCCTAGGCATCCAAAACCCGTGCTACTACACCACCTAAAGACACTTTTACTTCTCCATAGTAGGATCAACCTAGATGTGCTTAGAGCCATCCTGGACCTGAGCCTAACAAATCATATGAATACCACTAGGTTTATGACCACAACATAAAGTAGTGTATGGGTTATCGTAGGGCTTAGTGTGAGCAACAACAATAAGAATAAAAGCAAAAAGGGGCCTCTCCATCCTAAGAATTTTCTTGGAATTATTCATTCACTGGTTCTTACTCGCTACAACATCATGAGGTCCAAAGCTCTCGTGACTTTTGGAATTTGTTACTCTTTTCTCTTGCAGTTCATGGATTGGAAGGCTCTCGTGACTTTTGGAATTTGTTACTTGTAGTTCATGGATCACCTTCCATGGGAATTGAAGTACAATTTTAGCTAGCAATTTGTGATTGAGAGAACTGGTTGATCTTCCCTCAAAATTAAATCCTTTAGTCGAGAATTTGTTTCCTTTCTCTTGCGTTTCAGTGTTTTCTTCTCCGGTAATATCCACCACCGCCAACAATAGCGGTGACAACGATAGCAATAACAACAATATCTTGCATTTCATCCATTGTCTTCCGTCTTGTTTTATCCAAGAATATCTATCACCAACAACCGGCTTCTCTTATCCAAGAATATCTATCACCAGCAGCAGTAGCGGCGACAACGATGATATCTATTTCAAACAATGAAACAGGACTAAAAACACCAAGATGAAGAACAAGCCTGGTGCAAAGAGCATTTGAGACTTTATGGAACCAACATAACACCAAGATGTAAAATCAGGGAACACATTACACAACCCATGTTGGCTGCAAATCCAACATAGTATAGGCTGGCCACTTTGTTGGAGAGAGTATCAACCCTAGATTGGGCATTCCTAGCAGGCTGTTTAATTTCCTATAAAACTCGGAAGTTAGCAAAATGAAAATGTGGGAAATTTTCAAAAAAGATGAACAAAAGCTACCAGAGCACATATGTGAACAATTATAATTTCATTAAAAGCAGTTTGTATGAAACATTTTTCAATTTTGAGACGACAACGATTAGGGCTCCAAGATAACTCGAAGCTTACTAGATACTAGCATTCTCACGGAGCCTCGGGAGGCGACATTTGTCACATTGTGGTAACATTGTTCTAGACAAAACAATTCATTCAAACAACAATTTCTGAAAGTAAGGCATGAGATATTCTAGAAAACAAGTCATTAGAAAAACACAAAAGCTCAACGCAATATGATGCCTGGAACTGAGATAGAAAAAAGATTTGGTTGGAAGAAAAGTGGAAACTTCTGGGAATACAAAACACATAATTAATTTCGAGGTCGCCAAAAACAGAAAACCTGAAATTGAAAATAGATAACCAAGTTTTAATTTGGAACAACAACAAAAGAAGACCATTGAAACGCATAAGAACTAATTGAAGGACAAATTCACGGTTGTAAATATTTGTCTTGGGTTTAGAATAATGATATCTTCACCAACAGGGCATTGATTTGCCAATATCCACTAGGGTTCGATCCTATGTTGAGTTCCACTGCATCTAAACGGTGAGACTCTCAAAGGGGATGAGGTCGTTTGGAAGTCTAGCAAATTTGATGGAATAATTATTCCATCGTACTTGAACCTAAGCTTAAGGAATCTGCTGTGAACGGTGTAGCCACCCAAATAATTATTCCATCGTACTTGAACCTAAGCTTAAGGAATCTGCTGTGAACGGTGTAGCCACCCTTGGCTACAAGAAATGCAAAGTAATTTTCTTTAATGACTATTTTTGAAAGATTAGAAAGGAGGTAGTATCTATTAAATTATGAGTTTGATTTCTTATGCAGATTAATTCTTTTATTTTCTTCAACACTTTGATTCCAGCGTAATACACTTCAACACTACCAAATCATAACCGAATAGCAATAACTACGTAGATAAGTAAGCATGCACATCAACAACACATATACCTTGGGGAAACCCTGTACAGGGAGAAAAACCCTAGCAAACGATATTCTTTTATTGCATTAATAATGTATGATCACTTACAAATATCCACCATGAATGTTCTGCTCTTAAAGAGTTTCCCAAAATGACTTTGACCTGACAAAGACGTAAGAGACCTTGCTGAAATACACTGCTGATATGTTGCCTCTGTTGTTGATATACAACACTGATATGTTGTTGATATATGCCTCTGATATGCAACCTTCATTGTTGATATATAACACTGATATGCTTCTTTGGTATGCTGCCTCTTTATCATTGATATGTGCCTCTTATTGCTTCACCCTTAACTTGCATAGAAATTGTGTTGAAGAGAGGGGTCGACCTCTGCTTATATAGGTTGAAGAGGAAAAGAGGAGAGGCTCGAAATAGTAACTTGTTTGCATGCTTCATTGCATGCTTCAATCATAACTCAGCGTCATACTTTAGTTCGAACTTAGAACTAGACTTGAGATTGATACTTTAGTTCGAAAATAGAATTAGACTTGAGACTTCAGTTTCAACTCAGCTTTACACTTTAGTTCAAAAATAGAACTAGACTTGAGACTGATATACTTTAGTTCAAAAATAGCACTAGACTTGAGACTTCAGTCATAACTCAACATTACACTTTAGTTCGAAAATAGAACTAGACTTAAGATTTCAATTGCAACTCAATATTACACTTTAGTTCGAAAATAGAACTAGACTTAAGACTTTGGTTACAACTCAACATCACACTTTAGTTCTAAAATAGAACTAGACTTAAGACTTCAGTTACAACTCAACATCACACTTTAGTTATAAAATAGAACTAGACTTGAGACTTCAGTTACAACTCGACTCTTTACAAGACAACTCAAAATTCTCTTCATGGTGGATAATATTACACGTGCCAACGCACTAAATCAATACATTTATATCATTTGCAATATTAGGAATATTGTTTGTTTCTAGCTCAGGAATTTTATATTCAACCTAACTTTTGTTAGATGTCTTGACTTTTGCTCATGGCTCACAAGGCTTGACTAGGCTCACAGAGGTTGTACGTTCCCCATGACTTTTGCACTAGTCTGTCTATGCTCACAGAGGTTGTATGTTCCCCCCGACTTTTGCACTAGACCGTCTGTGCTCACAGAAGTTGTACGTTCCCCCTGACTTTTGCATTAGACTTGTAGCATCTCGTTCGCCCTGACTTTTGGTTTGACTCACAGAGGTTGCACGTTCCCCCTGGCTTTTGTCAATATCTCACAAGACTAGTTGATTCTCCAAATATCCCTGGCTAGCCTCAGGGTGGCCCATATGGCACCTCATTGGAGAATGACTGTCGATGTTGCCAAATTTAAGACTCCCTCTCAACGAGGGAGTCATTCTCAGCCACACCAAGCTTGCCTCTTAGCTGCACAAACTGTCTCGAGGTCAGAGGCTTGGTCA
>ML815881.1:32911-66995 GCA_009831015.1 Picea engelmannii | reverse complement strand
CAAACTATATTGCCAGAACTTGACGAGGAAGGAAAAATCATATTGGAGACTGAAGCCATCACTAACACAAGAATTCGCCAGATGAGGAATAGATCCATTTCAGAGTATCTCTTTAAATGGAAGAAACTACCGGTTGAAGATTCCACTTGGGAAGATGAGTGTTTTATACAGAAGCATCCAGAGTTACTCAAGAATTGCGGACAACACTTTTCTCAAGGGGAGGGGCATGTTAAGCCCTAATATTGGCTCATTACCCCTTAATTGGGGCATATTACATTAGTAATGTTATTTTATTTATGTCGGCTTTATTCCATTAGTTGTAATTATACCTCCTAGCCTCCTATATATACCAAGGAGACATTTTCATTTTGAATCATCTTGTACTTGAACATTTATGTGGGGTAAAAGGAGGTGTTTCCTCCTCGAAGAGGCTTATTATCTGAAATTATCTCTTCTTCAAGGCGTTTAGTACTTATTCTGAGGTTTTTCTATGCTATATTAATATTTGGTTCTTAACAGGGTGATAGAAAAAATAAACAGCTGAAACAAAATCCACAAAAAGTGTCGCAACTATAGCAAATGTGTCGCAAAGTCTCTTAAAGTCAGGTATATATAGATCGATTATCATCGATATAGCGACGAAAATGCATGAGTTGACCCACAAAAAGTCAACTAGTCATTGCAAGCCACGTGTGTTAGCAGATGCTTTTTGAGGTAGGAAATACTCATCGCTATAGCGACGAACATTTGTGGCAACAACGACGAAAATCCCGCCCATTTAAAAAAAAACATGAAAATAATGGAAATGTGGAAAATTTTCATGGAATAATCCGCTCGTATGTAGCAGTGCCACCTTTGATCTTGAATCCATTCTTATTTGTGTTCAATCTCTGTTCCAAAATGGTATCAGAGATCTTGGTTCTTTGATCCCGGGCTCGTAGAGGAAGACTCATATGTAAATGAGATCATATTGAAGCCGTTTTGAATTTATCAATGGCTTGATATGGGCTATCGAGAATTTTCTAAATCCACCAATATGGATTGACTGAGGGTTTGTTGATATCGACGGGGTTCTACCTATATTCTTACCGTGATCTCTATGTTGGATCTGCTTAAATTTGGCTAGGGTTTCTTAAGTTTATGTCACTTGGTGGTTGAAGGCTCTCATCATTGACTGGAGTTTTTTTTGTTTTGACGTTTCTCAAACTTGACAAGATTTTACTCAATGGGAGATTGTTTAACGTGATGGAATATTACTTGATTGTTTTCCATCCTATCGACCAACCTCGTGTATGGATGCCCTATCTTGGATATCCTCATTACACAATATACATATCCTCTTTTTCTTGGATGGATCTAAACCCTCAACTAGTGTGAAAGAAGAATCAAAGATTTTGGCTCACTCGACTATGCTTATTTTCGATTGGAATTCGAATTGTGGCATCGTTGAATTCCACTCTCGACCTGAATTGACTGGAGGTATGTCAAAATGACTCGTGTGGGATTCATGTTTCCCATGACTCGACTTGTGTCTTGGTCGAATCGACATTTGGCTTGGCCTATCGACTTGGCACCCGATTGCTTTTGACTTCGACTTCATGTATCTGGACTCTTAACTAGAGTAAAGGGTAACTCGATCAAACCCTCGATCGAAGTCCACCTGAACTCCTCTTTCTACTCGAATCAACAAGCAGAGTCAACTCCTGTCGACTTGGATATGTGTGGGTTCCTTAGCTTTGTGGCATCACATTACATAGAAGAAGTGAATAAGGGACGTCGACTGGATTGATGCGATCTGTGTAACCACTATTGCGTGGATGCCAAAACATACACATTTCTTGACCTGACTGGAGGATCCTTTTTTTGGTGCTTGTTGGCTGACGTAAAGGAAAATTGAGCTTCTCCTTGCCTCATTCGACTCATATCACATATCTATGTGTGGCTCTCCCTATTTCATGCTTGTTGTATACTCTCTGCTGTGATGGAATGAAATAGGTGTGTGCAACAGATTGACTAGTTTGGTATTTGATCAAAAAGTGCATGTTGCGGATTGATGGCTTTTTTTCATGGATGACGAGCTATAGAACCGACTTGGTGTAATTCACTATAATTTTTTTTAGTTGAATTATTGTCCATTTTTCCTTTTTTTCATATTTAATGCTTGGATCTTGTCCTCCATCTATGATGGTCATGTTGGATGAAGATGAAGTTCTGGTGCTTCAAAAACTACAAGATATTCGTGAGAATAAGGTCATTTTCTTGGAAGAATATCACAGATGACTTTGTTCACAAATCACTATATTGAAAATTGTTGTAGCATAGTTGCTGACAGAGAATTGACACCTGAGAAATGAATTGGAGACATCCCATACCCAGTTGGAAGATGAGGCTTCCCTCTTTCAAACTAGCCTTTTGTAGCAGTTTGATGAGAAATCTAGGACACTTTTTGTCCTAGAACATACAATGGAAACCATATTTCAAGATTTGGTGGATGATTTTGGCAATAAAACCGATAATGTCGATGATCTCATGAAGGATAAAAAAAACCATTCTCTTGAAAATGCTTCCTTGAAGACAGAAAATGTGGGACTTAAAAATAAGTTAAAGACTATAGAAAATGTGTTCTAGACTATTGTGAATAAGCACTCCAAAAGGCATACTTCCATGAGGAACATTGCCTAAATATTTTTCCAGACTCTTGCAGATGAATTTGAGGAAAATTMTGACCTTCTTGAAGTATTGGAGGAAGAAGTGAAATCCCTTCCTCATACAACATTGAGCACATATGTCAACTAGATGATGGAGAAAAATGCCTAGCCGACTCATGAGGTTTCCCACTTGTGGGTCTCCATTGATAAGCTTCGTGAAGAAGTCATTCCTCTTCAAGAAGATAGCAATCGACTGCTTGAATAATATCAAGCATTGAAGGAATATTATGATGTCATATTGTTGGACAAGGATGAGACTCTTTAGATATTGCATAAATACAAACAAAACCTTGAGGAATAATTTCGCCAACTATAGATTGTTGAGAAGAATATTGTTTTTGAGCTTCTAGCCTCATGTGTTTCTTCTTCCACCATTACTACTAGTCTAGTTGTTTTTGAGAAGAATGTTGATGTTGTTGAGATTCCAATCTCACCCTTTTCTTCTCCACCTTATGATGATCCTCGTAAGAAGAATGTTGTTAATTTAATCTTTAAAACTAATGACTATTTTGTTTCTACTAGATTTGAAAAACACACTACAGCTATAGAGTCCTAACTACTCACAAAGATGGGATATACCAAAGGAGGATTTTGGAAAAATGGATAGGGTATTGTTGCTCTTATTTTTATTGAGATGATGACACCTAGAACAAGTCTTGTATATGATGTTGTTGTTACCTCCTTTCCTACACCTGCCCTTGCTACAAACAAGGAATTTTTTTTCGTTGTAGGTGGAGGTGAAACTGATTTTATAACATAACAATCTATTGAACCGATTGATGAGATGGTTGTTCCTAACATGCTCAAAGTTGAGACTATTATTATTGATGACACTGTTGTTGATATACCAGGTTGATATACTCCTGAGAGTACGCCAGACCCTAAGACTATATCTCTTGATCATATAAAACACAAATATGTGCCTTATCGTCATCCTTGCCATAGAAATTGATGACATGGAAATCATGCTTTTAGATATTTGCAGAAGAGATGTGAAAGAGAGAACCATGGACTAGTACCAACTACCAAGATTGACCATGATTAGATTGATGATTGGTCATGGGTGCATATGACCATATTTTTGAATATATCCTACCGTTGTGTTTTGTCGACTGTAAGGATGTACAACACTAATATTCATTACTGATTACTTTGTAGTGGTCAACCACAATATTGACCTAACTTGAAAATTTGACTAGAATTTGATTGGGATATTGGTCGACCACATAATTGAATGAACTTGATAAGTCAGCTGGAGTTCGACATGGATATTGATTGACTAGGATTTGACAGAACATGGTAGTCGATTGGAGGTATTTTCGACTGCGTATTTGTCAACTGAGTTTCGATTAGTTATAGTTTGTCGACTGGTGTTTCAATGATGATCCATTGATGATACCTTGATCCTTCAGTTATGTTTAAGGCATGGACCAAACCATGTTTGACTATGTTGTAGGGAGCTATACTTATTATTATTGTAACTGATACAGAGGTTGTTTGGATACAAAGGTTGTCTAGCTTGGAAAAGACTGTTGGATTGAAATCGACCGATTAGATTGGTGCATTCTTGTCTAGTTGATTGATCGATGAGCTGGTGTTGTCTTGTTGTCTAGTCGACTGATCAATTGGGACCATGTTTGGACGATGGATTTTGACACCAGTTTGTAATGGAGTGATCATACTTCCTCGAGAGTGTTGTTGTGCCATCTTGTGATCATCTTTTGTAGTTAGAAAAAATTTAGGGGGGAACATTGCGTGATTTGATTTTCCTCCAAGTTGAGGTTAAGGGGGGATGTTGGAACATGTAGTTCCATCATAAAACTCACCTTGTTGGTTGAGTGAGTCAACCAATCCCTTGGGTTGATAGCCAACTAACTTGGTGGTTGACCCTGTCCACTTAAGGATCCTAGAAACATGTTTTATGGACAAGTACAATCAAATTCACTCGAACTAATGGGTTTGGTCCATGAACAAAACCTATTTATAGATTATCCTATGATCAATCTATTACATCATCATATCATCATGAGATCCATTCTTCATTCTCATGGAGCATGCTCATGCTTCAATGCTACGGTGTCTTTAGAAACAACCTCCGATCTGAGATATGTTCTTCTTTGCGCTCAATCCATGTTTGAACATCTTCAATATATGGTTAATCCTCTCTTTCTACCCATCTAAATCTAGGTGATATGTTGTACTTGAATTCAAATTGGTCCCAAATCCTTTAAAGAACCCTTTTCAAATATTGAAAGTAAACTTGGGATCTTGGTATGACATTATTGCCTTAGGAACACCATGTAGCCTAGTAATTTATTTCATATAAATTTCCTCAAAATTGGCTTCCTTATGAGTTTATTTAATTGGAATGAAATGTGCATCCTTTCTCATCTTTTCCACCACTACCATGATGGAATCATGCTACCTTGTTTCCCTGGGAAATTTGGTAATGAGATCAATAGTAACAACTTCCCATTTCCATTCAACAATGGGTAATTGTTGTAGCAATCTCGCGGGATGTTTATTCTCATCTTTTACCCTCTAGAACTCCATGAGCCTAGCTAAATAATCAACTACATCTCTCTTCATACTGGGCCAAAAATACTGGCCTCTCACAACTATAATAGTTTTTTGGTATCTTGGATGTCCAACATATGGCACATTTTACATCTATTTTAGAACTAAATTTCTCAATTCACGAGAATTGAGAACATAAAGTCTATTTTTGAACTAGAGGACTCCATCCTCTTCTAGTTTGTAATCTTTGTAGTTTTGTTGCACATTATTCTGTTGTAATATTCATTTAACTTGCACATAATATCGGTTTGTTGTTACAACCTCTAAAATTCTATCTTTTAAATATGTCTTGTACATGCTAATGGTTGTAGCATGCATTTCATACACCCTTCTACTGAGTGCATTAGCCACTTTGTTATATTTTCCCTTGATGTTCTTGATGACAAATTCATATTCATTGAGAAATTATAGCCATCTAGTTTGTCTAACATTTAGTGTTGGTTTTTCAAACAAGTATTCCTGACCACTATCATCCATCCTTAATTCAAATTTTGTGCTCGTGAGATAATGCTTCCACATTTCTAAGGCATGTACTATGGATTCCAACTCTAATTCCTGTATAGAATAATTTATTTCATGCTCCATCAATTTTATGGACTTATAACAAATTACACACCCATTTTTGGTAAGTACTCCAACAATCCATTCCTTGGATGCATCTGTGCACACAACATAACCCTCATATGGATCTACAACCTTTAAGATAGGTGCATTGGTTGATAAATCCTTGAAGTGCTAGAAATTTTCTTCAGACTTGGTATTCCATTCAAATTTAACTCCTTTTTTTTGCAAGGATGTTATTGGGTGTGCAATCTTCGAGAATCATGCAATGAATATCATATAGTAACAATTTAAACCCATAAATGATCTAAAATTTGAAATATTTGTTATTTCTAGCCAACTTTTGATTGCTTCAAGTTTTTCTGGATCCACTGCTAAGCCATCTTCTGAAACATTATGACCCAAATAATAGATCTTCTTTTGATCAAAAGTGTACTCTCTCAACTTGGCATACATTTGATTCTCTCTCAACACATGAATCACCATTCTCAAATGTTGTTCATGTTCCTCTTCTATCTTAGAATATAAAATAATATCATCCAATAAGACAATAACAAACTTGTCCATGTAATCTCTAAACACTCCATTCATCAGACACATAAAGGTAGTGTTGGAGCTGCCTTTGTTTTTTCTAGTCCGTCTCAAATTCCATGTCTTAATGCTCGAAATCGAAAGGTGGTTTTCGTATTTTTCGTTTGTGGTTTCAAAATTTTTGAAGACTTATCACGCAACAACGATGATTTTTGTACTCTCGAGGTGAGTTCTACTTTTCGGCAAAAAAAAAATTCCCCCTTTTGTTCTACCTAGGGATTTCGCATGTCGGATGCTATAGATCACGTAGTTCACAAGTCCCAAGCAACAAAATAGTGAAATCGCTTTAAAATTTTACCTCAGGTTAGTAGTGGGAGTAAATTTTTCCTAAATCATGATTGAACATCCTCGGGTTTTTGCGCCTCGACGTTCACTAAATAAAAAATTATCATTATCATATCCCCGATAGCCGAAACCGCGAGGTCCGTATGTTAGCAACCCGTGTCAAAGTAAAAGTAAAAGCTAAACCATGGTAAGTTCTGTCGGCAATTCGCCACTCGACGTTTTCTTTTTAAAAGGTTACATTGTCTAAGCCTAGACTCGCAAAATCACGATAAGGATATGAACGTAATTAATAAATCACTTAATCCGAGTTTATCTTCCCTTTTAATTAAGTCGTATTATCGCGATCTCGCGGTTTCGCAGCTCGACATGCAAACTTCACGGAAACTTATCTTCGAAGCTCCGAGTCGTGATATGGCGATTATAATAATTACGTAATTAATTAATTTCCTAATCATGATTGCATTTTTATTAACCAAAATCGATCATCACAATCTCGGGGGTTATAGGTTCAAAGTGTTAAAGAAAAATCCCCGATATAACGAGTATCGAAATATTAATTAACGTTGGTAAAAATGGATTAATTAAGCTAAATCAATATATCATGTGTTTTGATGCTTGCATGATTTACGAGGTAGCCTTATTTCTTCCATATGCCAATTGACATTTCTAACCGCCAAAATTTATGGCATTAATTATGAAATAAGACAAATCGACGAATAAAGATTGTGTTTTTATTGCTAAATTTATTCCTAAACATGATTTGACAGATATGTTCTAAAAAGTACCGAGTTTTCGAATATATATAGAGCTGTGGTTCATTATAACAAATGCATTTTTATATTACACAGAGCACACTTTCTCAGCGAGCTAACTTCTGTATGTATACGTATTTTTATCGTAGAAGAGATAAAGCAGGATCTCCAGGCATGGCCCCGTGAAAAGCATCCAAGGCCAGTGCTGAGGTTTTGGGACAAGGCTCAGACAACGTTGCTGATACTTCACCTCGAAGTGTTGACTCTGTCCCTAACTGGTCTTTCGTTTCCGATGTTCTGCAGGCCGAATTGGTGGATTATTCCGATGATTCCAGCGACAATGAAAAAGATGATATAACCACCAAGTATAAGATCGTCATTCAATCTGGAATGCACAAAGTAACAGCCAGGCCATGACTACTGCCATATTATGATATGGTCCGATGGGCATTTGACCATGTGGACATACCAACCAGAACCATCATGAATGAGCAGAAAGTCACCATTGGTACTTTCAGGCCTGAACATCTGCAAGCCATGTATAAGTTGCCCACAACGTCTGACTTTACATATGGTGTCAAATTCTTGATTGAGTTCAAATAGAAGGAATGTGTGCAGTATGATAAAACCATGTCTATCTTAATAAAATATTGGGTTTCACACTCTGCGAAGTTCAGGGAAAATAATCATGGTATATATTCAATAGCTTCCTTAGAACCACAGTACAAGTATGTAGCTATGATGACATGCAGATTATACGGGAGAGAGGACACCTCACATTTATTTCTTCCATGGATGCCTCTAATATTTCGAGTCGCCGAAGGCTATTCCTTCGACTGGGCGAAAATGTTGTCTGATAGCTTGACCAGTCAGGTCACAGAGTATCGAGCGCAGAAAGAGAGCGGAAAGACTTCTTCATTTTTCATGTCTGCATACATTATGGACCCCGTGTGTTTTTTAACACCATTTCCCATAATGAGATGGAGTTGGACTCCAGCATAGGACGAGCCTATCCACGTCTATCATGCGAAATTGTGGGAAAACAAAGCAACAGATTTCATATACGAAATCTTCAACTGGGTGATGGTACCGCTGCATGTCACTATTTTCGACCACCCGCCACCCAGGATCTCAGATAGTATAGTGATGAATTTGAGAAGCATAGTTGACTGGTATGTAGAAGTTGAATTCTCATATCTCAGAGTTTTCGAGGCTTCTGTTCCCCCGCATGCATTACCATTATTCATTGCCAACAAGCTGGCTTCTCGTGAGGTTGCTAGACAAACAGTAATCGGTGGCATCAACAAGGAGCTGAAGGGATACTCGAAGAAGGTATGGCCACCTTTTCCTGTTCATTTGAACTCATATTCTTTACTAGATTTCGGGCATGCTAAAGCTGAGGCAGCAGCCCTGGAAGACCTAAATTTGTTCCTTATTGAATACAAGAAGCACGATCCGCAAAGGGTCGTGAGTAATCATTTGGCCAGTTGCGGGCTCAAGAGATTTGAGCACGAGAATTCACCCTCGGATGAAATTTTCCAGGGTGCCCGATCTTATGCCGAGATTTTAGCTCAGATACAAACATTGGCACCTAAGGAGAGAGCCGATGTTCTGAAGTTACAAGAACATCGACGCAGTTGTCTTCCCATAGTGTTGCGGGGTGAGAATCCGAGTATAGCGGAGGTGAAACAAAAAGATGCCGAAGGCTCCAAGGATGCGACTCCCAGTCAAGAAAAACACCAGGACGAAGGAGATGGTCATGTTGGATGAAGATGAAGTTCTGGTGCTTCAAAAACTACAAGATATTCGTGAGAATAAAGTCATTTCCTTGGAAGAATATCATAGTCGACTTTGTTCACAATTCATTATATTGAAAAATGTCATAGCATAGTTGCTGACAGAGAATTGATGCCTGAGAAATGAATTGGAGACATCCCATACCCAGTTGGAAGATGAGGCTTCCCTCTTTCAAAATAGCCTTCTATAACAGTTTGATGAGAAATCTAGGACACTTTTTGTCCTAGAACATACAATGGAAACCATATTTCAAGATTTGGTGGATGATTTTGGCAGTAAAACCGATAATGTCGATGATCTCATGAAGGATAGAAAAAAACATTCTCTTGAAAATGCTTCCTTGAAGACAAAAAATGTGGGACTTAAAAATAAGTTAAAGACTATAGAAAATGTGTTCTAGACTATTGTGAATAAGCACTCCAAAAGGCATACTTCCATAAGGAACATTTCCTAAATATTTTTCCAGACTCTTGCAGATGAATTTGAGGAAAATTATGACCTTCTTGAAGTATTTGAGGAAGAAGGGAAATCCCTTCCTCATACAACATTGAGCACATATGTCAACTAGATTATGGAGAAAAATGCCTAGCCGACTCATGAGGTTTCCCACTTGTGGGTCTCCATTGATAAGCTTCGTGAAGAAGTCGTTCTTCTTCAAGAAGATAACAATCGATTGTTTGAATAATATCAAGCATTGAAGGAATATTATGATGTCATATTTTTGGAGAAGGATGATACTCTTTAGATATTGCAAAAATACAAACAAAACCTTGAGGAATAATTTCGCCAACTGTAGATTGTTGAGAAGAATATTTTTTTTGAGCTTCTAGCCTCATGTGTTTCTTCTTCCACCATTACTACTAGCCTAGTTTTTTTTTAGAAGAATGATGATGTTGTTGAGATTCCAAGCTCACCCATTTCTTCTCCACCCTATGATGCTCCTTGTAAGTAGGATGTTGTTAATTTAATCTTTAAAACCAATGACTATTTTGTTTCTACTAGATTTGAAAAACAAACTACAGGTATAGGGTCCTAACTACTCACAAAGATGGGATATACCAAAGGAGGATTTTGGAAGAATGGATAGGGTATTGTTGCTCCTATTTTTCTTGATATGATGACACCTAGAACAAGTCTTGGATATTATGTTGTTGTTACCTCCTTTCCTACACCTGCCCTTGCTACAAACAAGGAATTTTTTTTCGTTGTAGGTGGAGTTGAAACTGATTTTATAACATAACAATCTATTGAACCGATTGATGAGATGGTTGTTCCTAAGATGCTCGAAGTTGAGACTATTATTATTAATAACACTATTGTTAATATACCAGGTTGATATACTTATGAGAGTATGCCAGACCCTGAGACTATATCTCTTGATCATATAAAACACAAATATGTGCCTTATCATCATCCTTGCCATAGAAATTGATGACATGGAAATCATGCTTTTAGATATTTGCAGAAGAGATGTGAAAGAGAGAATAGTGGACTAGTACCGACTACCAAGATTGACCATGATTGGATTGATGATTGATCATGGGTGCATATGACCATACATTTTGAATATTTCATACTGTTGTGTTTCATCGTCTGTGTTGTTCCTGAGTTTATGTTTTAAGGCTATAAAACATACCGTCAAGGCATCTGAAAATGATTTAAGGAAAAGACTTGGAATTAAGGAATTTAAAGAAAGATCAGAGAAGATTCAATTTCTCAACTGTCTCTGTCTTGCTTCTTGTTTCTCTTGGATGCTAATGTCTCGCTCAATAGCAGCCCATGATCGTTCTAACTCAACCCTATTGGTTGTTGTTTGTAAAATAGTATTAAATAAATTTAGGGCAATGATGGTTTGATCTTGAAGGCCCGGTTCTACGTTAGGTTGTCTGCTATTAGGGACATTCATGGATGAGAAAGTTTAAAAGGTTTATAAAATGGG
Source organism: Picea engelmannii (assembly GCA_009831015.1). Taxonomy (NCBI): domain Eukaryota; kingdom Viridiplantae; phylum Streptophyta; class Pinopsida; order Pinales; family Pinaceae; genus Picea; species Picea engelmannii. The sequence continues at coordinate 55,785 of ML815881.1, read as the reverse complement.
TTTTTAATCAGTTGGTTACTTCAGATTTCCAGAGATGAGATCAATGAAAACAAATTTAAAATCTACAACAATAATGTAAAAACACATTCAAGGTCGTTTCCTAGTTTTGTAACAATTTTGAAATTGTAAACAACGAAACACAATATAGAGAAATATAAGGCTTTTATCAAGAAAGAATCTTATATTTCAATTAACCATAATGAAAGAAAAACAAGATTTCTAACAGAGTTAAATATTAAGAAACAAAAGGTTTTACAGGTCTTAAAATTACTAAAGTAATTCAGAGGAAAGATTGTAATACGTTCAACATCCAAACCAATCTGAAATAATAAACAACAATGTATATAAATTCAAATTGATTTACTTGTTAGAAAAACACTTTAAAAGGAAAATTTTAAAAAGCATGATAAAGAGAGGAAAACACATAGTTACAAAGTTGCAGGATCCAGAATCTTGTTTGCGATTTATATTCCGATGAACTTCAAAATTGAATTTACAAAAATGGCTATCTCCAAAATTTTTGAAGCCCTCTCTCAGTATTTTGAAATTATATTTATACATTTCTATCAAAGTTTCTTGTTGGTAACTAACCAACTCCCTAATATTACGGTTACATAAAATGATGTCAACCGTTTACAATTTCTTTCAAAATTCTAATAAATAAAAAACATTTAAAAAGTTTTAAATTTGCATTGACGAACTTTCTTTCTCTGCTTCAACGCATTGAACACATTTTCCCAAAAAGTTTACTAAGATCCTAGGAGCCTCAGGTATCTCATTTGCTTCAAAAGAGAAAAATCTTCTTTGTAATTCTGGCAATCTACTTTCTATCATACTTTCTGTGAACTTCATTGTTTTCAACTTTAAACTCGAATTCACAATCCACTTATTGATTTCTGTAATGTTGACCAATTTAATATTTGAAATTTCTGCTTTCTTTTCTTCGAGCTCTTCTCTCAACTTCAGCTGATGCCTGGCAATGTTGACTTCGCCTAATAACCCAGAACAACTATATGTCCCAATATTTAATGAATCTTTTTCAAAGAGATTAAAAATTCGTTGACAGTCTTCGTTAACTTATTTTGTGATTCTTTTATATTCAGTCAATTTCGATTCCCAGAATTCTATCATTATATCTCCTTTTACCTGTTCAGAAACAGATAATTTTTTATTTTTTCTAATTTCATCTTTTAATGAAGACGTCATTGCTTTCTGAAAAGTAGTCCTTGCTGCTTTTGCTTCTCTTTCTTTCTGGAACACCTGTTCTATGGACCTATTTGATTCCTGAAAAATAGTTCTGGATTATTTCCAGATTACAGAATACTTTCTGTTGTTCCTCTTCTATTTTTGCATGTATCTCTAATGCTTGCGTCCTGAAATGTTCGATTTCAATTACCTTGTTAGCAATTGAAATAATCTTATTTTGCAAAAAATTATTTTCTTCACCCAACTTTTGAACCTGTTCTTGAGTAACTTGTATCATGTGTTTTTCCTCATCCAATTTTTTATTCAACTTTTGGATTTCTTGCATATCTTTGAGTCTAGCTTGTTCTAAACCCTTCTCTATTCCCCAGCCAATATTTCTTTCATTTTCCTTTAACCTGTCTTGCAATTGAATTATTTCTTGATCCTTCTGCTCGAGCATAGTTGTTAGATTTCCCACAGAATATATATTAGCTGATGCTATAGCACCCATTGTTCCTGCTAACTCTGTTGCTAATTCTCCATCCTTGAGTTTCTTCCCATCAATAATAACTCTATGCTTCTTAATCGATATTTCTCCTATAGGATGAATTTCCTGTTTCAAAACAACTCTTCGCTTTTTGCTGAAAAAGTAATCAGATGGGGGGATTTCATCTCTTGAAATCGGCTCCAGATCACTGACATATAGAACTCCTTCATGAGGGGTTTCGAAAGTAGACTGTAATGGAGTTAAAGATGTAATGGGGCTACCAAGTTCCTTTGAAACAGTTCCTCCAATATTTTCTGGAATATCATCCAGAATTATTGGACTTGTTTCCAGTCCTTTTCCTTTCTCTATCCCTGGTTCTTTTGTCTGATATCCCTCTGTGTTTTGAGGAGGTATTTCAGAGTCTTTCAACTTATCTTTGTCACTTGACTTATCCTGAGTATCAGTTTCAAACCCTGGAGGGGTTTCTTCCTGTTCTGGCAATGAAGTCGATATTTCACCTTGTAAAATCTTCGGCAGGAAGCTTCACCTATGTCTTTGAAAAGATACAAACCCAGCCTGTGAGTCAGGTGGCAAGGCCTGTACTCTATTCTGCACTTCCTCATAAGATTTAACATCTTTGTAAATATCATCATAAACTGAAACTTCATGTTCATATGCTTTCAAATTACATTGTATGTAATGTCGACTAATTATTTTGTAAGGGTCGTGTTTCCTGTGCTCGATGTTTACCAGCTTAACTTCCTCCAATGACTCGGCCTCTACCTTAGAATGACCTATGTTTAATAAAGTAAATTTCTCGATGTGAACAGGGAAAGATGGCCATGCTTTTTTCTGAAGGGATTTTAATTCTAACCCAATACCACCCTTGGCTAACTGATGAGCCACTTCTCTGAATACCAATCTGTCTGGTAAAAACTTTGGGAGTGCGTGAGGCGGAATGGAACAGCCATAAATCCTAACATAAGAAAAATTTTCCTCAATAAACCAGTCGACAACCGATTTGAGGCTTTCTATGATTGTGTTAGAAATGCGAGGGGGTTCGCATCCAAAGAATATTTTGTGTAGAGGGATAATTACATAATGACAAACATCATAAACAAGATCTTTTGCATTTTCTTCCCAGAGAGCTGAGTGGTATTTATGAACAGGCTCTGGGCAAGAAACATTCCAACTCCAGTTCATTAATGGGAAAGGAGTCATAAACCAAATGGCATCCATAATATATGTAGACATATAAAAAGACACTGGTTGTCCTTTTGACTTGGCTGCTTTGTAATTCACAACCTCTGATGTGAGGTTATCTGACAAATTTTATGCCAGTTAAAACTACGTCCTTCTGAAACTTCCTCTAGGAATGGTGTCCAGTCTGCATGAGAGTGACAAGGATCCTTTCTCCCGAAAATTCTACATAACATCATTGCTACATAAACCATATATTTTTTTAAGGAAGCTATGGCATAAATACCATGTAAATCAGCCCTAAACTTGTTTTCATCCCTGGCCCATCCTTTAATCATGTCAGGGTATGTCTGGCCCGCTTCAATGCATTCTTTTCTTTGAAACTCGGCTAAAAACTCAGAATTAAAGGTGTGTCTATAATTGGGTGAGAGATTATACATTACTTGAATGTGCTCAGGCCTGAATGAGTCGACGACAACTCCTTGCTCATTCAGAATTCTTCTTTTCGGGATGTCCACCCTATCCAGAGCCCAACAGATCATATCGGTATATGTTACCAACCTCGGTCGTTCAACAACCTTATGAAGCTCAAATTCAACAATGTCTCAGAGATGATTTTCTGAATCAGGGTTTGTATATTTAAGCTCATCCTCCAGCTTTTCAGAAATTCCATTCCACGATTTGACGGAGTGTACGTCGAGTGGAGTAGTATCATAAATAATATCGCCTTCTTGTTGGTCTTCGTTTTTCTTCGGAGCTTTTTTGGGTGCCATAGCTCTGCGTTAAGCTTGAAAATCTGTCACAGAGAGTGGGTGAGAAGACTTGGCATTGAAATGGAAATACAGACATTCGATCTTTTACTTCAAATATATCATAAAAATATTGAGATTTGTATCTCTGTTACGAAGTTAAAGCTCTTAATGCAAAAGATATTTTCGAAGATATGCATTTAATGCCTGTACCTAGGCTTTTTCGGTGTTTTCAAATATAATAGAAACTTGCTTAATTGGACAACGACGCGTTAATGAACATTCAAAGAAAGATTAACTTTAAAACTTGTTTAGAAAGATGATTTATTAATTTTAATTATGAGTTAAGTCAGAAAACATGACTTTTCGGGGTTTCAGCACTCTTGATGTCGAAAAATATGTCATCGAAAAATCCCGATTGCCGAAATCGCGATGTATTATTTTAAATTAAAATGTTTTTATTATGTTAATTAATCGAGATTAGACCTTTTCAGGATTTCGTTAATCGTAAAATCGGGAATCGGGATTTTGGGAAATCTGATGACATGAGTTCATGCTCTCATGGAATCGCGAATCCCGAAATCGCGAAATGGTGATGACCTGTTTCTTTAAAACACGATTTAACTTATCTTAATCAACTCATTAATCAAAATTAAGGCCAAAACATATATAGTTTATTTCAAATGTGAATTATGAGTCGGGATTTTGGTGATCGGGATTTCGGGAAAAAGGGTGACAAGAAACACGCTTCTCATAGAACCGTGAATTTAGAAATCGTGATGTAATTATTTAACTCTTAATCATTCTTATCAGAGATTAGATTAATTCAAATCTTTACTTAAGGATCAAAATGTATTGCGAAATCGAGAAATTGGGAAACACAATGACAAGAATATATGATCTTATTGAACCGCGAATCCCGATATCGCGACGTGATTAACTTAACTTTTAAACCCTTTTAATTGAGAATTAAGTAATTTATGTTTTAATTAAGTATTAAAGTATTGGGAAATCGGGGATCAGGGTTTCACAATTCAATTTGCATTAAACATTTGTTTACGCAAAACCCCGAATCCCGATTTTTTTAGGTTTAATATTAAAATTCGTAAATTTTAAATTACTGCCCGTTTAAAAGATTCTTTCAAAGAGTGTTTGAGAACTTATATTTGTTTAGATTTTTTCCGTTCATTTTCCAAAAATAAACAATAAAAGGCATTGTGAATTTATAAGTGATGAAATTCTTGTTTCAAGAAGGCCGAAAAACTCCAAGACTTAAAAATTAAAAATCTAGGTCTTAAGGATAAAAGATTTCAAGATCTATTTCAACATAGGCTCCAACTAGGGACCTCATCTCCCTGCGGGACGAGGAGAACATGTAGACTCAGTGCCTTCATTGGGTAAATGGTGTCAAGTATTTATCTCTGATAAACTGTTTAAAGAGAAGAAAAAGAAATTATATAAAGCCTTTGAAAATCTTTTCAAAACTTCGTATTTATTTGAAACTCAGTTATAGTCTTCTTCAAAATTCTCCTTCCCGTTCCAAAATTGAGTTAGTATTGAGATGATTAGAAAAATATTTGGAAACTCAACATATTATTGAACATTTCAGCTTGCATCAATCGAAATACAATTTATTATTTTTTAAACTGGGAAGCTCTATTTTGACTTAAGATGAATATCCGGTTTTGAAAAATTGATAACTAGAATAGAGTTATAGATAAGTATGACAACCTTACAGACACCTCAGATATTGCTTCACTGCCAGCAGGCCTGTTCATTACCTCGGTGAAGTTATCTGCCCCTTTTTACTGAATTTCCTTTCACCGCTTCGAGTACTAATTTTATGCTCAGACATTGCTTCACTGCCAGCGGGCCTATTCAGTACCCCGGTGAAGTTATCTATTTTTTTATTTTTAGACGAGGGCAATCATTTAAATGAATTTCCTTTCATCATTTGTAGGACTAGATGGGGGCAATCAATTATGAATTTCCTTTCACCATCTGTCTTATAGTTAGCTTATGCCTACGAGGCAGGGGAAATCAGTGATACTTAATATATCAAGGGTGGTGATCTGTATAAAATTTTCTAATAGAGATTTGTCAACTTGTTTTGGTTATTCTAGACTAATTTTTCTCAACCATCAAAACCCCTCAGTCTGTAGAGAAAAAGGGAAAAATATTTTCAGGGGATCTTCTTTTGAGCAAGCTTAAAAGTTCAGACAAACTGTTAAGAAACTTAAGATATTCAGAATTAACTCAAAACTAACCATTTTTAGTAAGAGAGAAAAACTATGAAAACCGACCTAACTGAATTTAATCATTTGATGACTTTCAAAGTCAATACAAAATCTCTCCTACTCTGATAAAAAAGTTCGAAAACGTGAAAGATAGTATTGAAGGTATTAAAGGAGATTTTTCAACAATCTGTAAACCAGAATACCTCAGATATAATTTCAAAAATAACTCTGTGGACTCTTTTTTTTTTTTTTTGGAAAGTTAACTAATTTTTAATGTTAACAAAGAAGTTTTCAAAAAATTGAAAAAGAAACCGATATATACAATATATATATATATATATATACATATATATATATATATATATATATATATAATAATGCTTTAAAAAATGCCCATTAACAGAGGCATTCAAGATCTTACCATCCAAATTTTCAAGTAGAAATGATTTTTTTCCTTCAGAAGATGATACCTTAAAGGGTCCATACCAAATATGACCGAATTTACCATTTTTTCCTGAATCTTTTTTTCGAGCATCCCACCTCAAAACCAAATCTCTTGGGAGAAAGTTCATGTTCTTGGCTTTGCGATCAAATAACATCTTCATATCATCCTGGTACTTCTGCAACTTTTCATCTATTGCATCCCTGTGCTGCTGAACTTCAATCAGCTGGTTTATCCTTCTTGTGAGAGGGTTTGGCTCGTCCTTCTCATCCTGCCATAGTTTCATCACAGGAAGTGCTAAGTTTATGGCCAACACTACATTTGTTCCATAAACCATTTGAAAGGGAGAAGTACCGATAGACTTTTTTGTGCCTATCTGATTTTCACATAGAGCGTATTTTAAATGTAAATGCCAAGATTTTTTATTTTCATTTAAGACTTTCTTGAATATACTGATCAAACTCTTATTAGAAGATTCTTCCAGACCGTTTCCCTGCAGATAGTATGTTGTAGAATGTCCCAACACAATATTATATTTCTGGCAAAAACTGACCATTGCCATAGACTTGAAGGCATGTGCATTGTCTGTGACTATCTTTCTAGGACAACCAAATCTTGACAATATATTCTCTTATAAAAAGTTTATAACTACTGAATCAGTGGCCTTCCTTGTTGGGATAGCTTCCACCCATTTGGTGAAATAGTCAGTAGCGGTCAGAATCCATCTATGTTGGGCACTTGAATGAGGATTTATCCCACCTATGAACTCAAGTCCCCATTGCTGAAAAGGAGCTTCTGTCTTGACTGGGACTAATGGAATTACTGGTAGCTTATGTTTTCCTGTAAAAAATTGGCAAGGGCTACAAGCTCGTACCTTAGCATTTACATCTGGGAAAAGTTTAGGCCAGTAGTAACCAGCCCTCAGGATTTTATAGGTCGTTTCTCTCCAAGCATGGTGCCCCCCACAGACTCCTTCATGAAATTAACTTATAACTTCCTTTGTTTCTGATTCGACCAGACAGACTAAAAGGAAACCAAGTGGGTCTTTCCAATATAATCGTTTCTCAGAAATACAATATTTAACTGCATGCAGCTTCAATGTTCTAGCTTTGGAAGGTGACAAATCATCTAGACATTTCAAAGTTAATAAGTATTTTACTATGTCCTTATACCAATTTGACGAAGCGAATTTTTCCTTGATCTTGTTTTCGACTATTTGGTCATCAAGTTCATTCACATCTATCCATCCTTCTTCCTCTTGAGCACTGTTCATCCCAAGAGCCCTAAAATTAGATTCGGCTAAAAGTTTAGATAAACCCTGTCTTTTTACCAATTTGGTTGGTTTAACCTCCAAGTCAAACTCTTGAATTTTTGCAAGCCATCTTCCTCTTTTACCATCACTGTCTGCTTGAACCAAGATATCTTTTACAGCACTAGTGGGTACATATGCAATCACTTTAGAATGTAATACATACGTCCTGAAAGCTTTCAATGCTTTTACCATAGCATAAGCTTGCTTTTCCATTATATTGTATTTAAGTTCATCATCTTGGAGACTTTTTCTAAAGAAGGCTATGGGTTGCTCGAAACCTTCTTCATTCTTTTGAAGGAGTACAACAACAAGTGTATGTTCAGAGGCAAATGAAAAAATGATAAAAGCTTTAAGATAATCTAGACTCGCTAGTACTGGTGCCTCACTTATAACTTTCTTAATATGGGCAAAGGATTCCTTAGCTTCTTCTGTCCACTTTACTTCGTTGTTTTTTCTGAGCATATCTATAATCAATTTAACAATTTCAGCGAAGTTAGGAACAAATCTTCTCAAGAATTTTTTTTTTCCTAAAAATGATTGAATTTCTTTAACATTCCTAGGAATAGCTAATGTATCTATAGCCTCTACTCTTTTAGGGTCAATCATGATTCAATCTCGGGATACTATATGACCCAACAACTTGCCTTCCTGCATAGCGAAATGAGACTTTTTAGGATTTAAGGATAGACCAAACCTGCGACATTTTTCAAATGTTTGTTTGAGATGAATCATATGGTCTTCATCTGATTTTGAAAAAATAGTAAGATCATCTAGATATATGACTACGAACTTGTCTCGTTCACCGACAAAAGAAATATCCATCACGCGTTGAAAAGTATCTCCTGCATTCATTAGTCCAAACGACATTTTATCATACATAAATGTGCCCCAAGGAGTGGTAAATGCAGTTTTTTCCTTGTCAGGCTCACTAACAGCAATTTGGTTATAACCTGAAAATTCGTCAATCATGGACATTCTGGTAGCCCCAACTACTTTTTCAAGAACGTGGTCCTTTTTAGGTAGAGGATAATTATCTTTAAGAGAAGATTTATTAATATTCCTGAAATCAACACATAATCTGATTTCCCCATTTTTCTTTCTAACTGGGACTAGATTAGCTACCCATTCAGAATATCATAGGGGAACAATAATTTTAGTGTCTAGAAGTTTTTTAACTTCTCGTTCAATAACAGGTAGTAAGATCGGGTTAAATTGTCAGAGTTTTTGTTTGAAAGGTTTGACACCTGGTTTAAGTGGTATTTTGTGTTCTATCACAGAAGTGTCATATGTTTTCAAATCTTTGTATGACCATGCGAACACATCTTTATATTTTTTTAACAACTCCATGTATTTGTTTTTGTTTTCTACTGATAAAAATTTAGATAAATTAACCATTTTGGGGTTATCTTTGGTCCCTATGTTACAATCTTCAACCTCCTCTGGTTGAGGTTGTAGAGTAGTTTTAGAAGGAATGTCATCTTTATTAAAGAGTCTTTCCAAAGGGATTAGACCTTTGGGGATTTGGTTGTTCTTAAGAACAAGAATCCGTTGGTTGGCATTATTATCATGAAATTCTTTTGAATCTTCCCCTTCTTGCATGATCCAAATATGATCATTTTGATTCTCTTGATCATTATATGTTTCTGCAAATTCATCTAATGATTCAAGAAATTTTCTAAGTTGCTCATCATCTTCAAAAACCTGCCAATGTTGTATATTATTAGGTATTGAAGGGTGATGTCTCATTTGTATATGATATTTTAAATTAAAAGCAGTCGGGGGTGTAAAAGTTGATGCAACTTTTGCTAAAGCATCAGCCTGTTGATTTTCGGATCTAGGAACGAAATGAAAATTCACAGAAGTAAAGAATTTTTCAATTAAATCCCAGACACGATTTCTATAAGACCGTAATCTAGGATGCGTAGCTTGATATTGCTGATTTACTTGTTTTATGATTAATTCAGCATCACCAAAGACTTCAAGATTTTTAATTTTCATCATTCTAGCAGCTTCTAATCCAAGTACTAGAGCTTCATATTCACACACATTATTTGTACAATTTGTATACCACTGGAGCCTATATGAAAAAGCAATAACAAATTGATCATCAGGAGTGATAAGAAGAGTTCCATCCCTAGCTCCAAGATAGGAGGATGCACCATCAAAATACATTTTCCATATACCAATTTTATATACATTTTTCTCTATTTCTTTTTTTTCAATTTTTTCTTCTGTATATTTATCATCTACCTCTAGTTCAAAATCATCATCTAACGATAATATACAGTTTCCTAAATCTTGGTCAGCAATATAAACTGGATGATTGTTAGGATTATTTGGGTCACTTACAGTGAATGCCAACTGAGTCTCCTTGTAAAGACGAGTGAATTGTCCTCCGTAAACAGGGATTGTAACATATGTCATATCTAGCTGGAGGGATCCTCCAAGCTTAGCGCCCCATGATATAGATAATAGCATTCCATATTTTGGGGGATATCAACGACTACTACATCCATAAGGATACTTTTAGCAGGTATCTGGGCCAAATTTACCACTAGGTCTTTAATCATTCCTATGCATTTAACTTTCCTTGAATCGAAAGAATACAAATCACCATAGGGTCTTGTGATTTCGAGACCAAGTTTTTCCATTATTTCCTTTGGCATAACATTATGAGAAGCTCCAGAATCCAACATACAGTTATGTAAAAGGTGGTCAAAAAGAGTTAGTGTAATATAAAAAGGAGCCATTGTATCTCTTGCACCTTCGACATGTGGACCGAAAACTAGGATAGGCTTGTCATCTTCTAAGTTAATAGCGTCGGCCTGACTTTCATCTTCAGAAAAATTAATCATTTTGGCTATTTGTTTTCGGTATACTGGATTTTTAGCTAATTCGACAAGGGGGATAGGAATTTTGATTTTACTTATTTCATATTCCAAGTTAAAGTTTCCTTGAGCCTTGTCATTTTCAATGTTTGGGGCTTCCATACCTTTTTTCTCGGTTTTACGTTGAGATGTAACCTTATTTTCTTTTATTGGAGATTGTGTATTTACAGGGGGTGTTCCTACTGATTCTAACTATACAGGGTTATTAGTTGTATTTATTTTTGCAGACTGTTTATCTGCAACTTTTGGATTTACCTCATCGGTTTCGTTTCTCGGCAAAATCTTTTTTGTCGGAACATTAGGGAGATTTTTATTTCTCGGTCTCAGATTGTATTTTCCCTGTAAGTCACAATAATATCATCGGAAATACTTTGATATGTACAATCATCAGTGCCATTATTGTTAAATTTATCTTCTGATTTACTTTCTTTAATCAAAGATGCTTCATAATCTTGTCTAGATAAATAAGGAGACTTATTATCATTACCAAGATTACTAATATCTTCATCCAATTCTTCAAAATCGCCCAAATCTTCCTCTCCAATATAATTTTCACTTTTAAAGGGTGCTTGAATTTTTTTATCTTCATTTTTCATTGTTTTATATGGTCCCTGAGGTTTAGGATTTTTCCGAAAATCTTTTCTGGGAAAATTATCCCTTTTCGTTTTTTCTAGTTCCATTTTCGAGATTTTATTTGAAAGTTCTCAAATAACCCTAGCCATCTCTTCTAATTTATCTCCATAAGATTTTCCTGACCCTGAAGGTCCACCTTGTTCTTTAAATTTTTTATTTTCTTTATTTACATTTTCGGTCTTTGCTTTAAGCTTCCCTGATGCCATCACATTGGATTCGATTTAAACTGCATCATCCTGCATTTTAGAGAGATATAATGATCTCCTTTCTCTCAATAGTAAAGAAAAGTCGGGATCAAATGCACCAACAAAAGTCACTTTGGCTGCAGGTTGTGAAGGTTTAACTTCAGTTGGAATTTTATTGTATAATTTATTAAACCTTTGTGTGAATTCCAGAACTGACTCAGAATTTTTCTTTTTGAGGGCTCCGAATTCGGTTAGATAGTAGAGGTGATCTTTCCTCTCACCCCATTGTCTGATGAATGCACTCTCAAGCTCTTCGTAGTATCTTAATGATCCAGCTGGTAAGGATCGAAACCAAGTTCTTACCTGTCCCTGAAAAGTTTGAACAAGTAATCTAGAATACACATCTTCATGTTCTATTCCAAGGATATCTGCAAATTGATCGAAAAAGTTTATATGTTCTGGTGCAGTCAAATCACCCTCCCCCGTAAATTTTGGAAGACTCTTCATATAGTTCTCAGGGAGATCATGAAGAGGGACAGGAAGAACGAGGGGAGCATATCTAGCAACCACTTTGGAAAAAATCCCGGGAAGCGGAACCTGACCACCTCCAGGAGCACCACCTCCAGGTCCAGCACCTCCTTGTGTCGCCATGGTTAAATTTGGGACTGAAGTTTGGACAGTGTGTGGAGAAGATTCTCGAAAAACTGGAGATGAAACTTCGGGAAAAGAGAAAGTATCAAAAGAGGGGGGAAGTGAAAGTGATCTTTCAAAAGTTTCCGATGAGTTTGATTGTGTAAAATTAGGTTGATCTATAGAATAAGTTGATAAAAGGATTTGTTTAATTGATTTTCTTGATTTTAAATTTTTTTCCGGATTAGAGACTGACGAGGTTTGTTTACTATCCGGGTTTTTTCTGGTGTTCTTACGGCTACTAGCCAGTTTATTTAGTGTGGAGTCGCCAAGTGAAAGATAATTTAGCCTTAGAAAGTTTTCTGTTCTTGTTCACTATCAACAACAGAAAATGTCAATGTCGTTCTACCCAGGGAAATAGTTCGTTTCTTCGTTCCCCGGCAACGGCGCCAAAAAGATGTTGTTCCTGAGTTTATGTTTTAAGGCTATAAAACATACCGTCAAGGCATCCTAAAATGATTTAAAGAAAAGACTTGGAATTAAGGAATTTAAAGAAATATCAGAGCAGATTGAGTTTCTCAACTGTCTCTATCTTGCTTCTTGTTGCTCTTGGATGCTAATGTATCACTCAATAGCAGCCCATGATCATTCTAACTCAACCCTAATGGTTGTTGTTTGTAAAATAGTATTAAATAAATTTAGGGCAATGTTGGTTTGATCCCGAAGGCCCGGTTCTACACTAGGTTGTCTGCTATTAGGGACAGTCATGGATTAGAAAGTTTAAAAGGTAAATAAAATGGGTTTTTAATTAGTTGGTTACTTCAGATTTCCAGAGATGAGATCAATGAAAATAAATTTAAAATCTACAACAGTAACGTAAAAACACATTCAAGGTTGTTTCCTAGTTTTGTAACAATTTTGAAATTGTAAACAACGAAACACAATACAGAGAAATATAAGGATTTTATCAAGAAAGAATCTTATATTTCAATTAACGATGATGAAAGAAAAACAAGATTTCTAACAGAGTTAAATATTAAGAAACAAAAGGTTTTACAGGTCTTAAAATTACTAAAGTAATTTCAAAGGAAAGACTGTAATACGTTCAACATCCAAACCAATCTGAAATAATAAACAACAATGTATATAAATTCAAATTGATTTACCTGTTAGAAAAACACTTAAAAAAGAAAATTTAACAAAGCATGATAAACAGAGGAAGACACATAGTTACAAAGTTGCAGGATCCAAAATCTTGTTTTCGATTTATATTCCGATGAACTTCAAAACTAAATTTACAAAAATGGCTATCTCCAAAATTTCTGAAGCCCTCTCTCAGTCTTTTGAAATTATATTTATACATTTCTATCAAAGTTTCTTATTGGTAACTAACCAACTCCCTAATATTACGGTTACATAAAATGATGTCAACCGTTTACAATTTCTTTCAAAATTCTAATAAACAAAAACATTTAAAAAGTTTTAAATTTGCGTTGAAGAACTTTCTTTCTCTACTTCAACGCATTGAACACATTTTCCCAAAAAGTTTACTAAGATCCTAGGAGCCTCAGGTATCTCATTTGCTTCAAAAGAGAAAAATCTTCTTTGTAATTCTGGCAATCTACTTTCTATCATACTTTCTGTGAACTTCATTGTTTTCAACTTTAAACTCGAATTCACCATCCACTTATTGATTTTTGTAATGTTGACAAATTTAATATTTGAAATTTCTAATTTCTTTTCTTCGAGCTCTTCTCTCGACTTCAGCTGATGCCTAGCAATGTTGACTTCGCCTCATAACCCAGAACAACTATCTGTCCCAATATTTAATGAATCTTTTTCAAAGAGATTAAAAATTCCTTGACAATCTTCGTTAACTTCTTTTGTGATTCTTTTATATTCAACCAATTTCGATTCCCAGACTTTTATCATTATATCTCCTTTTACCTCCTCAGAAACAAATAATTTCTGATTTTTTCTAATTTCATCTTTTAATGAAGAAGTCACTGCTTTCTGAAAAGTAGTCCTCGCTGCTTTTGCTTCTCTTTCTTTTTGGAACACCTGTTCCATGGACCTATTTGATTCCTGAAAATAGTTCTGGATTATTTACAGATTACAGAATACTTTCGGTTGTTCCTCTTCTATTTTTGCATATATCTCTGATGCTTGCGTCCTGAAATGTTCGATTTCAATTACCTGGTTAGCAATTGAAATAATCTTATTTTACAAAAAATTATTTTCTTCACCCAACTTTTGAACCTGTTCTTGAGTAACCTGTATCATGTGTTTTGCCTCATCCAAGTTTTTATTCAACTTTTGGATTTCTTGCATATCTTTGAGTCTAGCTTGTTCTAAACCCTTCTGTATTCCCCAACCAATATTTCTTTCATTTTCCTTTAACCTGTCTTGCAACTGAATTATTTTTTGATCCTTCTGCTCGAGCATAGTTGTTAGATTTCCCACAGAATATATATTAGTTGATGCTATAGCACCCATTGTTCCTGCTAACTCTGTAGTGAATTCTCCATCCTTGAGTTTCTTCCCATCAATAATAACTCTATTCTTCTTAATCGATCTTTCTCCTACAGGATGAATTTCCTGTTTCAAAACAACTCTTCACTTTTTGCTGAAAAAGTAATCAGATGGGGGGATTTCATCTCTTGAAATCGGCTCCAGATCACTGACATATAGAACTCCTTCATGACGGGTTCCGAAAGTAGACTGTAATGGAGTTAAAGATGTAATGGGGCTACCAAGTTCCTTTGAAACAACTCCTCCAATCTTTTCTGGAATATCATCCAGAATTATTGGACTTGTTTCCAGTCCTTTTCCTTTCTCTGTCCCTGGTTATTTTGTCTGAGATCCGTCTGTGTTTTGAGGAGGTATTTCAGAATCTTTCAACTTATCTTTGTCACTTGACTTATCCTGAGTATCAGTTTCAAACCTTGGAGGGGTTTCTTCCTGTTATGGCAATGAAGTCGATATTTCACCTTGTAAAATCTTCGGCAGGAAGCTTCGCTTATGTCTTTGAAAATATACAAACCCAACCTGTGAGTCAGGTGGCAAGGCCTGTACTCTGTTCTGCACTTCCTCATAATATTTAACATCTTTGTAAATATCATCATAAACTGAAACTTCATGTTCATATGCTTTCAAATTACAGTGTATGTAATGTCGACTAATTATTTGGTAAGGGTAGTGTTTCCTGTGCTTGATGTTTACCATCTTAACTTCCTCCAATGAATCGGCCTCTGCCTTAGAATGACCTATGTTTAATAAAGTAAATTTCCCGATATGAACAGGGAAATATGGCCATGCTTTTTTCTAAATGGATTTTAATTCTAACCCAATACCACCCTTGGCTAACTGATGAGCCACTTCTCTGAATACCAATCTATCTGGTAAAAACTTCAGGAGTGCGTGAGGCAGAATGGAAAAACCATAAATCCTAACATAAGAAAAAATTTCCTCAATAAACCAGTTGGCAACCGATTTGAGGCTTTCTATGACTGCGTCAGAAATGCGAGGGGGTTCACATCCAAAGAATATTTTGTGCAGAGGGATAATTACATAATGACAAACATCATAAAAAAGATCTTTTGCATTTTCTTCCCAGAGAGTTGAGTGGTATTGATGAACAGGCTCTGGGCAAGAAACATTCCAACTCCAGTTCATTATGGGAAAGGAGTCATAAAACAAATGGCATCCATAATATATGCAGACATATAAAAAGACACTGGTTGTCCTTTTGACTTGGCTGCTTTGTAATTCACAACCTCTGATGTGAGGTTATCTGAGAAAATTTTATGCCAGTTAAAACTATGTCCTTCTGAAACTTCCTCTAGGAATGGTGTCCAGTCTGCATGAAAGTGACAAGGATCCTTTCTCCCGAAATGTCTACATAACATCATTGCTACATAAACCATATATTCGTTTAAGGAAGTTGTGGCATAAATCCCATGTAAATCAGCCCTAAACTTATTTTCATCCCTGGCCCATCCTTTAATCATGTCAGGGTATGTCTGGCCCGCTTCAATGCATTCTTTTCTTTGAAACTCGGCTAAAAACTCAGAATTAAAGGTTTGTCTATAATTGGGCGAGAGCTTATACATTACTTGAAAGTGCTCATGCCTGAATGAGTCGAATACAGCTCCTTGCTCGTTCATAATTCTTCTTGTCAGGATGTCCACCCTATCCAGAGCCCAGCAGATCATATCGATATATGTTACCAACCTCGGTCGTGCAAAAACCTTACGAAGCTTAGATTCATCAATGTCTCGGAGATGATTTTCTGAATCAGGGTCTGTATATTTAAGTTCATCCTCCAGCTTTTCGAAAATTCTAGTCCACGATTTGACGGAGTGTACGCCGAGTGGAGTAGTATCAGAAATAATATCGCCTTCTTGCTGGTCTTCATTTTTCTTTGGAGTTTTTTTGGGTGCCATAGCTCTGCGTTAAGCTTGAAAATCTGTCACAGAGAGTGGATGAGAAGACTTAGCTTTGAAATGGAAATACAGACGTTCGATCTTTTACTTCGAATATATCATAAAAATATTGAGATTTGTACCTATGTTACGAAGTTAAAGCTCTTAATGAAAAAGATATTTTCGAAGATATGCATTTAATGCCTGTACCTAGGCTTTCTCGGTGTTTTCAAATATAATAGAAACTTACTTAATCGGACAACGACACGTTAATGAACATTCAAAGAAAGATTAACTTTAAAACCTGTTTAGAAAGATGATTTATTAATGTTAATTATGAGTTAAGTCTGAAAACATGACTTTTCGGGGTTTCGACACTATTGATGTCGAAAAATATGTCATCGAAAAATCCTGATTGCCGAAATCGCGATGTATTATTTTAAATTAAAACATTTTTATTATGTTAATTAATCGAGATTAGACCTTTTCGGGATTTCGTTAATCGGAAAATCGAGAATCGGGATTTCGAGAAATCTGATGACATGAGTTTGTGCTCTCATGGAATCGCGAATCCCGAAATCGCGAAATGGCGATGACCTGTTTCTTTAAAACATGATTTAAATTATCTTAATCAACTCATTAATCAAAATTAAGGCCAAAACAAATATAGTTTATTTCAAATGTGAATTATGAGTCGGGATTTTGGTGATTGGGATTTCGGGAAAAAGGGTGACAAGAAACACGCTTCTCATAGAACCACGAATTCCGAAATCGCGATGTAATTATTTAACTCTTAATCATTCTTAGCAGAGATTAGATTAATTCAAATCTTTACTTAAGGATCAAAATGTATCGCAAAATCGGGAAACACAATGACAAGAGTAAATGATCTTATTGAACCGCGAATCCTGATATCGCGACGTGATTAACTTAACTTTTAAACCCTTTTAATTGAGAATTAAGTCATTTATGTTTTAATTAAGTCTTAAAGTATTGGGAAATCGGGGATCGGGGTTTCGCAATTCAATTTGAATCAAACATTTGTTTACGCAAAACCTCGAATCCTGATTTTTTTAGGTTTAATATTAAAATTCGTAAATTTTAAATTACTACCCGTTTAAAAGATTTTTTCAAAGAGTGTTTGAAAACTTATATTTGATTAGATTTTTTCCGTTCATTTTCCAAAAATAAACAATAAAAGGCATCGCTAATTTATAGGTGACGAAATTCTTGTTTCAAGAAGGTGGAAAAACACCAAGACTTAAAAATTAAAAATCTAGGTCTTAAGGATAAAAGATTTCAAGATATGTTTCAACAGACTGTAAGGATGTACAACACTAATATTCATTACTGATTACTTTTGAGTGGTCAACCACAATATTGACCTAACTTGAAAATTTGACTAGAATTTGATTGGGATATTGGTCGACCACATAATTGAATGAACTTGATAAGTTAGCTGGAGTTCAACATGGATATTGGTTGACTAGGATTTGATACGACATGGTATTCTATTGGAGGTGTTTTCGACTATGCATTTGTCAACTGAGTTTCAATTAGTTATAGTTTGTCGACTGGTGTTTCAATGATGATCCATTGATGATACCTTGATCCTTCAGTTATGTTTAAGGCATGGACCAAACCATGTTTGACTATGTTGTAGGGAGCTATACTTCTTCTTATTGTACCTGATACAGAGGTTGTTTGGATACAGAGGTTGTTTGGATACAGAGGTTGTGTAGCTTGGAAAAGATTGTTGGATTGAAATAGACCGATTATATTGGTGCATTCTTGTCTAGTTGATTGATCGACGAGCTGGTGTTGTCTTGTTGTCTAGTCGACTGACCAATTGGGACCATGTTTGGATGGTGGATTTTGACACCAGTTTGTAATGGAGTGATCATACTTCCTCGAGAGTGTTGTTGTTCCATCTTGTGATCATCTTTGTAGTTAGAACAAATTTAGTGGGGAGCGTTGCGTAATTTTTTTTTCCTCCAAGTTGAGGTTAAGGGGGGATGTTGGAACATGCAATTCCATCATAAACCTCACCTTGTTGGTTTAGTGAGTCAACGAATCCCTTGGGTCGATAGCCAACTAATTTGGTGGTTGACCCTGTCCACTTAAGGATCCTAGATCCATGTTTTATGGATAGGGACAACCAAATTCACTCGAACTAATGGGTTTGGTCCATGAACAAAACCTATTTATATATTATCCTATGATCAATCTATTACATCATCATATTATCATGAGATCCGTTCTTCATTCTTATGGAGCATGCTCGTGCTTCAATGCTACGGTGTATTTGGAAACAACCTCCGTTCTCATATATGTTCTTCTTTGCGCTCAATCCATGTTCGAACATCTTCAATATATGGTTAATCCTCTCTTTCTACCCATCTAAATATGGGTGATATGTTGTACTTGAATTCAAATTGGTCCCAAATCCTTTAAAGAACCCTTTTCAAAAATTGAAAGTAAGCTTGGGATCTTGGTATGACACTATTGCCATAGGAACACCATGTAGCCTAGCAATTTATTTCATATAAATTTCCTCAATATTGGCTTCCTTATGAGTTTATTTAATTGGAATGAAATGTGCATCCTTTCTCATCTTTTCCACCACTACCATGATGGAATCATGCTACCTTGTTTTCCTGGGAAATTTGGTAATGAGATCAATAGTAACAACTTCCCATTTCCATTCAGCAATGGGTAATTGTTGTAGCAATCCTGCGGGATGTTTATTCTCATCTTTTACCCTCTAGAATTCCATGAGCCTAGCTAAATAATCAACTACATCTCTCTTCATACTGGGCCAAAAATACTGGCCTCTCACAACTATAATAGTTTTTTGGTATCTTGGATGTCCAACATATGGCACATTTTACATCTATTTTAGAACTAAATTTCTCAATTCACGAGAATTGAGAACATAAAGTCTATTTTTGAACTAGAGGACTCCATCCTCTTCTAGTTTGTAATCTTTGTAGTTTTGTTGCACATTATTCTGTTGTAATATTCATTTAACTTGCACATAATATTGGTTTGTTGTTACAACCTCTAAAATTCTATCTTTTAAATATGTCTTGTACATGCTAATGGTTGTAGCATGCATTTCATACACCCTTATACTGAGTGCATTAGCCACTTTGTTATCTTTTCCCTTAATGTTCTTGATGACAAATTCATATTCGTTGAGAAATTCTATCCATCTAGTTTGTCTAACATTTAGTGTTGGTTTTTCAAACAAGTATTCCTGACCACTATCATCCATCCTTAATTCAAATTTTTCTCTCGTGAGATAATGCTTCCACATTTCTAAGGCATGTACTATGGATTCCAACTCTAATTCATGTATAGCATAATTTATTTCATGCTCCATCAATTTTCTGGACTTATAACAAATTGCACACCCATTTTTGGTAAGTACTCCAACAATCCCTTCCTTGGATGCATCTGTGCACACAACATACTCCTCATATGGATCTACAACCTTTAATATAGGTGCATTGGTTGATAAATCCTTGAAGTGCTGGAAATTTTCTTCAGACTTGGTATTCCATTCAAATTTAACTCCTTTCTTTTGCAAGGATGTTATTGGGTGTGCAATCTTGGAGAATCTTGCAATGAATATCATATAGTAACAATATAAACCCATAAATGATCTAAAATTTGAAATATTTGTTATTTCTAGCCAACTTTTGATTGCTTCAAGTTTTTCTAGATCCACTGCTAAGCCATCTTCTGAAACATTATGACCCAAATAATAGATCCACTTTTGATCAAAAGTGTACTTTCTCAACTTGGCATACATTTGATGCTCTCTCAACACATGAATCGCCATTCTCAAATGTTGTTCATGTTCCTCTTCTATCTTAGAATAGAAAATAATATCATCCAATAAGACAATAACAAACTTGTCCAAGTAATATCTGAACACTCCATTCATCAGACACATAAAGGTAGCATGTGAATTTGTCAACCCAAAAGGCACCATGTGAATTTATCAACCCAAAAGGCACCACCATCAATTCATAGTGTCCATACCTTGTATGAAAGGTTGTATTGATAGTATCTTGTTCTTTGATCCTTACTTGATGATAACCTAATCTCAAGTCAATATTGGAAAATATCGTTTCTCCTTTCAGTTGATAAAAAAGGTCACCGATCCTTGGAAAAGGATACTTGTTCTTGACTATAACCTTGTTCAACTATCTTAAGTCAATACAAAACCTCTGATTTGCATCCTTTTTCTTCACAAAAAGGATTGATGTACCCCGAGGAGAAACACTTGGGCATGTGCCCCTTCTTCAACAAATCTTCTAGCTACATTTGCAATTCTTTCAGTTCTGGTGTCGTCATGCTTGCATTTTTTCAATTTAAACTTTTTAACTATAATTGGGTCTATACATATATGACTAGATCTATAATTAATCAAAATAGTTATGGGTTGTTTATCAATCTTACCTTCTACCTCAATCATGTGGGATTCATTGTCTTATTATATATTGTCTAAGGCTACATAAATCGTTGACATGATTTTGTTGATGTCATCCACTGTATCCTCCTTCTTGATGTTATGAATAGTCCTCATCTTATCTCCTCGGTGAGGAAAATATTTATACATGTTGTCTCCTTCACATCCCCATCACTTTATAAGATGTTTTCTTGGCCTTTTCCCCAAGGAATTTGTTATTTTTTTCTCACCTTGAGCTAGCTTCCTTTTCGGATATGACTAATATTTGTTGCTTATGAAAGGTGGATTCAATAATCTCTTCCTATGATCCATATTTCCTTTCTTATTATCATCCTATGCCTTTTGGAAAGATTGTCTTCCTTTGTTCTGATCATAAAAATACTTAGATTTTCTTATGGATTCTTCCAAATTCTTGGGCTCATCAAACTGAATTTTCTCCTTGTAGAAGGAGGACAGCCCACTCAATAACTTCTGAATTTTGAGATTCTCATCCTTGATGAACTCCACGTACCTTAGAAGTTCCAAGAATTTCATCGGATACTCACAAATGATCCTGGAAATATATTTTAAACTACCTCCATGAGATCCTTTTCTCATCAATGTGCTTAACCTTCTTAAGTTGATCCCACCACATGGATTCTTTTCCTTGAATATGGTAGTTTGAAATTATGGATTCTACATTTGATGAATAATTGTGAAATTGGAAATATTTATTCATTCCCAACAACCAGTCTTTGGCATCTTATCCCTTCTTATGCTCTCCATCAAATGATGGTGGCTTAATTTTTTTTTATCTCTCCTTACAAAATATATGATCCATGCCTCCTCCTCTGATCCCTGATAGAAGACACACTTGAGACTATTTTTTAACTTGAGCATGCACATGATGTTTTGTTCGAGTGTTTTGGTGAACTATTATGATGACAATGTTTTTTGTGAATTACTCAACTTCCTCGATCCTCTATTTTCATTCCTCCTACCATGAGATCTGTATTCTTCTATTTGTCTTGCACTAGCTTCTTGTTTTGTGCCAAAATATTTATTGAATTGTTTCTACAACATATTAATACTCTGTAGTATCTCTTCTTGATCTCTCATCATCCTTTCATTATCTTCTTTATAGCTCTGCACTTCCTTATGCAAGATTCTCATAGTTTCAACCAACTCCACAGGATCTGCTATGCTTCTATGCCCATTGGACATGGTCTCAACATTTCCTAGAATGATATGTAAACCTATAATTTCATATTCATGGTTGTAATATCCCTCGACATCCTCCATATCTCTATTCCTCTTACATGAAACAAATATTCTTTCCTATACCTTTACTTCTACAAAAATGTGCATGAAACAATTATTGTTAGAGTTATGCATATTGAAAAATATTTTGTTAATTAGGTTACATTCCATTATTTATCTCAATTTATGAAGAAAAAAAATGCACTAATACAAATTATTATTCCTTATGCACATTCCTCTCTGAATCATCTTTCCAACGATTGTACTCATGCCTCATTTTGAGTTCTAAGCTAAAATTTATAGCCTTGTAAAGTTTGCAAATTTTTCTTTGTAAACTGTCAATTTTGTTAATGTGGAAACCTATATAACGTGGAAGGGTAGTTGGAAGTTGATGTCCACATATCATTCCCCAATCCGAATATATCATCAACCTTCTTTTCCTCCATTGGTGATTGACTCATTCTTTTCATTGATGATCAACCTATTTCTCCACATTACGAAAAAGGATACCTTTGTCAAATTCCACTGAAACCTGATCATCCGTGATCGGTGATTCACTTTCATTGGTGATTTATAAAATAAACTTATTCATGGATTTCACAGAACCCTAAAGCAAAAACTAGAATGGATCTGAGTTTTTGATCTCAAGATCAAAAGTAATATTGGTCATCAATCTGTTAAAATTTTCCAAGCTCTCAAATGAATCTCAACCATTGATTGCCAAATCAAATGAAATATGGATTATACATTCCCCAACATTTCCAAACCTTTCTAAACTTTGAA
>ML815880.1:74817-88951 GCA_009831015.1 Picea engelmannii | reverse complement strand
ATTTTCACCTCTTGGGAAGCTTTGCCATAGAGTTCTTCACTATTGTCAATTTAGAATAGGAGAGTAGATGCTCTACTTTGAGGGATTCAAGAGCCCTCCCTAGGAGGAATAGGGGATTCATAAATCCCATATTTCTCCTCTTGGTGATCTTAATTTCAAAGACCATGCTCTATTGGGTAACCACTCTTTGTGTTCAATGTCATGCGTCCTTTGTTGATATTTGTTTAGCTTAGTTTCCTTTGTTTATGATTCTCCTCTTTTTTTTATTACATGCTTCTTTACTTGTAGGTTCAATAACCTACTAACCATTGTTCTGTGTTGCTTTGATAGCCCAACAAAGCAATCAAGGGTCCTATTTTTTCTCACCCAAGGGGAAAAAATCACCCAATAGTTTGGCAACCATACCGCGGATTGGGGATCAAATTCCTCCCCATTTGGACTCTTAGCCCTTCTATTCTCACTTTCTGGTGTTTTCAGGGTCCAAAATCGGCTCAGCCTACCCTTCAAACACTATAATTCAACTCCGTGTTGGTTGAATACATTTCAATATTTTGGCCCACCATTTTCCTGCGTGTGTGCAGGTTCGGGAGAATTAGTCGCTCCATCTGTGCGAAACTACGCATATATCCTTCTATCTGTTCACGTAGACTGCGCCCTCTGTGCCTCTGTCTACACACAAAGCCACACAAAAGCTCTTTTTCACCGAATTGTAAGGGATTTTGAGGCTGTTTTTTCCAAGTAGATTAGATTTACTTTATGTACTTTGTAAAATCCATAACAAGCAGGATTTGGATTCATTCTTGCATAGATACTTTGTCGCACATAGACTTCTAGGGGGATTAAAAAGAACCATAGTATCTTTTATTTCCTTGGTTGCCACGTGGATGGCTTAAATTTTAGCATTTGAATTTCATTAAAATCTTACCTTTTACAAAATCATCACATTAATTAAGTACTAGAAGTCTATTTAGACAATATTGGAGTATGCTCTTTCCTCTCACCCTAGTGTGACCTTGCAAATCAGAAAAAAAGAGATTGCTTAAAGAAACCTTAATCTCCCTTTAAAATCAACCATTTTTAGGAGAGGCCAACACCTCTTAGATTGCTTGTTGAAACATAATCTAAAATATTTGTAAGCATCCACACATGCCCACATATGCACAAACTTAGGATAGCTTCAAATTTGTAGAGTAAATCACCTAGGGAGTTTAAAGATTGGTAAGGGCCCACACATGCCCACGTGCCTACAATTTAGGAATAGTTGCAAAGCTTTCTTAGATTAGAAAACATTCTAGAGAGATTAAAGCTCAAGAGTAAGGACTCACTTGTCCACCATGCTAGTTACCTAGGGCTTCATCAATTTTTGCAAGGATTATTTGTGAAATTTAGTAAGTTAGAAGTAAGCAACATTTGTAAAGGACCAAGCAATGTCCACATGTTAAAAACTTGCTCACTCAACTTATTAAAAAATCATCACCCATCACTTCTTGCACACATCATCACATACTCAAAAGTTTTTTGTTAGATACTTGAAACTGTAGCATGCTCTTCTCCCCACGCCCATAAGCGATCTGGGAGGATCAGAATGCATTCATTTTTTTAGTAAAAATATTTTGCACACACCATTTTTAATCAACAAGGTTATCCCATGCCCCCAACATCATAACCCACTTTCACATTCTAAAAGCAAGCATAAAAAACCCTCTTCTAACCTCCACAAGAGGATCACAAAGAATTTGGTAGTCTAAGTTACGATTTTGGGGATATGCATCCAAATAACTCCCCATCATCATTCTTCATTTGAAACTTAGAAGTTGCGATATAGGGAACCTAAATCCTCCCAATCAAGCATTCCTACACCATAAGCCACGAAGACACCCGTGAAGGGTCGTAAGTCGAGGTCCAATTGTTTTGTGTGTGCCTCCTTGGGTCACCCAACCCTTGGAAAGAACCCAGCCTGTGACCGATTTCTTAGGCCAAAAATCAGAATGTCGTGCTTGATGGAGTTAGCTTAGTGGCCCAATCTAGGATTTATCTACCCAAGTTGGCGGTTGTGAGCTGCAATCGCACCTCAATCATATTTTGAACGGTTGTTGGGAAATATCGCCAGTAATTCCAGGATATGCCCCCTTCACCCCTCATTATAATTGATTGTTAATCCCTTCACTAGGTTCTCCTCAAGTGGGTTTCGACCCCACTGACGAGTGCTTTTTTGGAGGCCTACTGTTATTTGAGTGGAAAGGACGTTACATATGATAGGACACGTGCATTTGTTTTATGTTGATATTCCCCCACTAGGAGTAAGAAAAAACCCAACTACCATTTACATTGTTGTTGTACGTAATATTTCCACCATTTGATTACATATGGTTTATGAATACATTATTAAGGTAATTTGCAAAGCACTTGTACCATCAATGTTTCTCACCATCATCAACACACATTCACATATAGTCTAGAATCATAGGGGAACCAAAACATCCACGTTGTTCTAGGCATTTGAGAAACCTCCCTCCAATTTTGGGAGGTGTCCCCAACTTGGTCGATACATTAACGCAACCATCACATACACAAGTGAGTGCTACAATTATAGGCTCAATGTTGCTTGGATCTACCTTGATTGTCACCAATACCTAGAACAACTCACCTACTAGTCCTCCACCACAAGGAGGCGAAGCCCAACCCGCTTCACAAGGTACAAGCTCTCAACCATCCTCCCAGGGGACCACTTCTATTCTTCCTCACACCATGGCAGGGACCACCCCCATCATGCCATACTTGGCGTCACTCAATATCCCAGATTTAACCAAATTAATGAATGATCCCATATTACACGACCCCACTTGGCCTAATATGCCCACTAAGTTACCTTCCGATATCCCAAGTTCGAAGGTGAACCTAGAGAAGACCCAACCAACCGCGTCATGTCTTTCCACTTATGGTGTTCTTCCACATCATTGTGGAAGATTCCATTCGTTTAAGGTTATTTCAAAGAACCCTCACCGACCCCTCGGCCAAATGGTATGTGGACGAGAAATCATGGTCTCATACAACCTTTGAGTCATTATCCAACGTCTTCCTATCTTTCTTTCAACTACCTATATGTCATGACACCGATTTAGAAATTATTTTAGAATTTAAACAAACCACCGTTGTTCATATCACTGACCACATTCATGAGTGGCGTAAATGAAGAAGTATGTGCAAGGTCGATACTACCCCACAACAACGACTAGATTAGTTCCTCTGATCACTAGTCCCAGTCATCGCCAAAGATGTGGCCACAAATTTTCCTCAAACTGAAGACGAAGCCATCACAAAGGTTCAACAATTTGATCTCATTTATTCTCAATCTGGGTACCTCTACTCCATTCTCCCAGATGCTCCTTGTCCTTTACCTTTTGGTCAAGACAAACCTGGAATGTCACATGTGACAGATGGGTTGATTGCGTCCATGGCCCATACTTACCCACATTTGGGGCCACTAAGTACCAACCACCATATGGGGGAAGACCGATACTACCCTCTCCCATTGGCCTCACCACCATTCATGGTACCTCCCCCCCCCGACCCCTTCTATGGGCACACATGTACCCACACCCCTCTCCCACCAGGTACAAGTATCACATCTAGGCCCCCCACCAACCACATCATTTAATGCCAACAATAGTGGGGCCACCTCCACTTCGTACAACCAATATGGACCTCCCCAAAGTAATTCGTACTACCCCTTCTCCGGTCCCCCTCAACCCATTGTCCCACCACATGGACAACAACAAGAAGGGGTAAACTTTATCCAACCTTCCCCTATTCAATAAGTTCAAGATTTTGAACAATTGAATACGACCAATCCCCCTCAACAACCTAATAACAACTAGAAGAAGGGAAAGAAAAAAAACAAATGTCAAGGGGGAAACCCTCAATAACAAAATATCCAAGCTGGGGGAAACTAGCGTCAAGCCAACTAGAACCCCCAAGGGGGAAATAACAATGACCAACCATGCCAAGGGAGAAACAACAATCTTCGAACCAATTTCCCTTGTGCATTATGTGGTGAATATGGCCACTATACCCACCATTGCCCCCATATCGCTGATTACAAATGAATGAAGGAAGCCATGAATCCACCAAGGCCTCCCACTCCTCAAGCACAACAACAAGTATCGCCTAACTACTTGCCTCCCCCACCCCCAGGAGTCTTACAAAACCTAATTCCCCATCAAGGAGTCATCAATACACAACTAGAAACGACCCCTCACCGACAAAAAATGGGCTAGTTCTCTGAACTAGGACAATCTCAACCCAGTAACAAAACATATCACAACATTCTACTCACCACTGAGGAAGATATTATCTTACAAACTTGCACCCGCCAATATGGGTCACCTCCTGACCCTTCCCCAACTACCACTAGGTCACCCCAATTACTAGCAGGACAACCTTTGACCATACCTCGTCCTAATACTGACGCCACCACCTGGGTTCCTCGTATACCGCTATGTAGGAATGTGCATAATATTCATGCTAGGGATACACATAGCTACAGTTTGATTGACCACCTATCCCAGTCACTCGTTGCCATGTCAGTACTGGAGGTTCTCCAGACTTGCCCTTCCCAAAGAAAGGATTTGCTTTCACAGTTGGGGGAAGTGGACCCGACCGACACCCTCCTAATCACCTTCAACTTAGATAAAGCAGACCCATGAATTCCATCCTTAGTCGCCTTCCAAATTCTTGTCAAGATCAAGAACATCACCATCCATCGTTGCATTATAGATGAAGGAGCATCTACTTGCATCATGTCGAAAAATGTATAGGAACAATTTGGTTCACCATAGTTAGTTTCCCCAGCCATCACCCTCTAAGCTTATGATGGTCGACCATCCCAACTAGAAGGCCTCTGTCAAAATGTTCCAGTCAAACTTAGGGGGAAAACAATCATCATCGACATACAGGTGATAGATGACCAACTTGATTATATCATCCTTTTCAAGCGTAATTACATGTATGCCATGCAAGTAGTAGCCTATTCCATCTTTCGCACCATGCTCTTCCCCCACAATGGGAATATTGTCACCATTGACTAGCTAACCCACTATGAACCTAATTAGTTAGGACGCATTGATAACATCCTTCCATGTATCCTCTCTAGCGTCGACCTTTTACCAATGGTAGACGTCGGACCAGGGCTCTTTCACAACCCATCATTGACCAATTCATACTGAGGATACTCCCCTTCCCCCCAAAGCATATCCCAAGTCTACATCATTACCTCAGACATAGTAGAACCCCCTAATGACCCTTCCCTGGGGGGATCATCGAGCCAGACCACTACCCTTACTCCTACACCCCAAGTACTTCTTGAGGAACACTCCTTACACCCCTCCCATGAGTAAACACACATTTCTGAAAACCCACCAATGATGGGTCAAATCCCTATTTGACAAACGGTCCCCCAGACCATCACCCAAATACCCTTTTTTTATCCCCCTGCCTAAAGTAACAACATACCAAGTCGTCGATACCCTCACCTTAACGAATATGGTGATAGCCATCCCTATATGGTATTTAGAACCACCAGCTATGGTACCTGGCTTATCCCTCCCACCCCAGCTCGAGGTTTCATTTACATAATTAGTGGCTCAACAACACACTCACCCAACCGCTCATATGGTTGGGAGAAATAATACCACCACAGGAAGCCTAGATACTTGCAAGGGGGGAAACACCACCAACCAATGAGGCACCAAAAAGAAGAAAGAACCTACACTCCCTTCCCCACCCTGCATCCAACATCCATGTGCACTTTGCACCACCATTATACACCCCACCAATATCTGCCCCTCCTTGCCCGAGTTACAACATCTTATTTTGAAACCCATAACTGCACCATTATTACCTACACTTGTAGCCACACCGACAACCACAGAACCTTCCTCCTCCAAAAACAACGGTCTAAGGACTAAGCATGCCTGCATTATCTGCTCACACTATGACCATTTCACTCACCACTGCCTGACTCTCCCTCAATTTTGAGAAACCATAGCATTAGTGTTTTAAAACACATTGCATGCGTCCTCGCAAACAACCCCAACCACACCAACTATTACTAACATTCACTATGTTTCCATGTCAGTAAATGAACGAATGCAATGCCCTTGTGTGTTCTGTGAACAACCAGACCATTTCACATACATGTGTCCCCTCATTATTACTTCCCAGGTTAGACACGTGGCTTGTTGGTCGCATGATCCCATACACAATCCCTCATCTAACACTCAGACATTATTCATCCCTCCACCAGTGGATCCCACCATACCCACCCTAAAATATTTTCATCTAACCCCACTGGCCATTCCCATTCCACCACTATGCAAATACTTCCCACCGAACCCACATAATTCTCCCATAACTCCCATTAGTGAGATTCTCCCTACCCCAAATCCCCATACACCTGATTTGTGTAAGGATATCTGGTTCATGAAGTCTAGTGAAACACCTCAACCTCCTCCCATGGGTCTATCCACCTTGGGTAGAATAGATGATAAACCCCCATCATCTTATATGCCTTCCATAGATGATCCTCCCGCTATTCACACAAATCTCACTCAAGACATTACTCTGTTTTCCTCCTCAGCCCAACCTGCCACATACCCATTATACTCCTTCATTTTTCAATCGGATGAAGACATTCTAGAAGCTCTATGCGCACCAAAATGCCCATGGGATGCCTTTCACCGCCGGTCCTTCTTTTTAGCTCACAATTCCTTTCAACCACACTCAAACGCTCTAGTTTGTACCACTAAAGCTAAGGATTTCATTCCCCCTGGCCATGTGGATTGGTTCAAAAATCCAATCCTCGGGCCCGATGCCTTCAAAGAATGGAATATGGAAAATATCTCCCCCACAATCAACATATACATCTCTATCAAACCCAATATCATGGAAGAAATCACTCTAGGTGTCGCATGGTCTCCTAAAGAAATCATAGCATATAAGGTCCTCTTCCAGGAATTTCAGGTTGTTTTTGCATGGTCCTACACATAGATGCTCAACTTAGACCCAACCATTGTGGAACATCGTATTGAGACATGGCTTGATGTTGCCCCTGTTCGACAAAAACAACATCCCCTCCTGTAATGTCCCCACTTTGGGACATCATTACGTTGTAGAGGTTTATGATGACTAGAGTAGCCAGATGGATGTTATAGAGAGTACATGGCTTCTTGAAAGGCATTGTGGGGTCCATCTTACATCGCTCATCCCATCTCATCATTATGATCCATTCCGCACAGGTTGGCTTTGGTTTCATTGCATTCCGACGATTTCCATGATTTTGAGTTATTTTAAGCTATAAGTCAATTAAATTCACTAAAGAGGTCATTTTGGGCACATTACTTGGAGGAACCTCTCAGTGTAATAGCTCATTGGAATCGGGAGGAGCAACACTATAGGATGGGATGGCTAGAAGTGACTTTTAGTGGCCAGGGAAACCACAAGGAGAGATAAGGCGCTTTTCAGAGGTAAAAAGGTTAATTAATTAATTAAAGTGATTTAATTAATTAATTAAATATTAATAAAATGAAAGTCACTTTGGAGGGAGAAGGTGAGCAAGAAGTATAAAGGAAAGGCAAAGGCCTCTATTTATTCATTCATTTATGATGATATTTTGATATATGGCTTCTAGCTAGTGAGCCTAGCATTGGGGGTTTTGAGGGTTTTGACTTAACAAACCCTAGAGGACGATTCAATGATGAAAGATTCCACCTAGCTTGTCCCAAGCTTGGTCTCGGAGATGCAATACTCTCCCACACCATTCTAGTTCAATTCTACATCAGTGCAGGAGGGTTCTACACCAGCCATAGGCACAAGAAGGAAGAGGGGCATGCCATTGGGGGTTTCTAGCAGGGGGTGCACCACTCATTGAAGGAAGGTTTGATCTAGCTGAGGAGAAGAGATCTTGGGAATTCCAAGTATTGGGTTTTCCTTGAAGGTGTCTTAGCACCATTCTTGGTTGTTTCCGGAGGCATTTTAGTGGAGGTTTTATTTGTATTGAGAGTGGGACGATTTCCCAAGAGGAGGGCACACCATTATTTAGAGGGTAGCTAGATCTAAAGATCTAGTAGGTGTTTTGCCTAGTTGAGCACTTGGGTTTTCATTGTCGTGCCTCGATCTATCATTCTAGTGGATTGGTGGAGCTGTTGGAGGTATCTAGGAGAGAGGCCGATTTATCTAGGGTTTCAGGCATCGAGGGGGACGCACCATTCCTTGGAGGAGGTTCAGATCCATAGGGTTTGAGAGGGATCTTGGATATTCATGCACCTGGGCTGTTCTTGCCATCACCCGATCTATTGTTTGGCATATTTCTTGGGGTGATTGGACACCTTTGGCAGCAAGGCCGAATTGTTGAGGAGCTTCAACATTCCAACAAGGCATGGCAACTTCCAACTTGGGGGTTTGGCTCTTCATACAACCCAGATCATCTTGTATTGATCTTCATTGGATACTTGGCCTTTGGAGGCTTGTGGCATCTTCTATTGGAGCATTTTGTAGCAGCTCCTATCTTCTATTGTCTTTATTGGAGCCTTTTGATGTGCATTCCAGATTGGCATCTCATTGTATCAGGTTCTTGCTATTGTTATGAAATAAAGATCATATCTGCAGTGTTTTGGCTTGTCTATCATCTTATTGATCTTGCATATGGTTGAGGTATGTTCCATGATTGTATCTCCTTATTTATTACTGCAAACACATATAAAATCATAAGCAAAACCCTAAGTCCGAAATCAAGAGGCCATCCTGCAAGTAAACACATGTAAACAAGTAGATCAACAAAGTGTTTTACGAAACGCCACAACCAAAAAAAAATTAAAAGACACCCAAAATCATGATGTTCCTTACATCCTGGCTTGGGAACATTACAGTGGTATCAGAGCTTAAATCTTGCCAACCTGAGGGGTCTCTCATAGAGATAAATGGATAGTTGGAAAGAAAAGGACGAGATATCCTTTGAGATAACATGCTTGGAGATAAAATATTCCTCCCTTAGCGAGGAAACTAAGGCCCTAATAACCTTCCAACAATATGCAGCCTATAGAAATCCCCATTGGAGCAAAGAGGATATTTTACACGGGATCATCATAGCAGATAAAAAGTGAAAAGAAGCAGCTAGATGGTGGTAAGAACAGAGAAACCCCACGCCCATTAGGAGCACGCAACCTTGCCACTATTGTAAGGGGTTGTGGGAACCAGATCATAGGTGCAGGGGTAAGGATCAGAAGCACACTATTGAGGCACACTATGACAATGATGATGAGGTGTGTGAGGATGGAGCGATAGATGTTGATGTGGAGTAGTCCAATGATGATAGTGACTCTTGCACAGAGGCTAGTGATAGTGACTCTTGCACAGAGTCTGATGATTCTAGCATGCTTGAGGAGGATAGTGACCCTTGTATAGTGGATAGGCAGTCCGATGGACAGGACGATAACACCAGTGTCTCAGCAGACATATCACATACCATTGATGACACTACACCTCAGCAGAGTGGTGACACTAGTGAGGATTCACACGTGTTAGAACCTACAAATGACCAGCTTCCTATGGTGGTCGTGACACATCTGTCATCTTTATAGACACCTATGACAACCACATCATATGAGGATAATAGTAGCATAGATGATCCATACATGAGGGATGCACGCCATGGACCTATAGATCCACAAATCCAGGAGGATATACAGGATGTGCAGATAGTTGACCTTACACATGCAGATCAACATGAGGAGATTGAGTCACAGATTTGGGAGACTCCATTAGTTGAGAAAATTGTGGAGACTGACAGGTTTATGGAGCACTTACTGCCAGGATCGGCCTGCATGGATGAGGATGCACTCTTTAGTAGTCAGGATGACCATAGCACGTGTCTGGATACATCTATATGGGATCCAAGTGCAGATGACAATAGCAGGTTGAGTGCATAGGAGGATACCGCTGCTCACATCGGATACAGTATGATTCAGAGGGAGCTAGTAGTTGAGGATGATGTGCAGTCACGTATGAGAAGACCTAGTAGCACTGTAGATAGGGATCAGTTTAGTGTTTCATCTTTTGCAGAGAGTGTTGTTGGGGATTCCGGGGTTGACACTAGCAGGACTACCACTAGTAGTGAGGGATATGAGGTGGCACCTCAACATGAATATGATCAGGAGTCACACTACTTGACAGGACAATTGATAGTCACTGAGGATATGATCATGACAGCCACCAGACACAGTGATGACATGCATGCATTGATGGCAAATTACTGTCGGAGAGCATCAATGACACATGGTAGTTCAGATGAGGGATTTGCCATGGTTGATTTTCATAATCTCAGGGAGAGATTATCTGTGATGAGGACCGACTACCAACAGTTGTTGACTGACAGGGACTACCTATTGAGGATGGGTGAGATGTATCACGAGGCTCAGAGGGAGCATGAGTTGGAGGTGGACAGATTCACTCATGAGTTGGAGAGGACTTGAGGATTCTTGAGAGGCACACAGACAACCCTTCAAGAGTCAGAGTCCATATCAGAGGAGCTCCTTGAGGAGATTCATCATAGATCCACTTCACCTATCTTGGTGGACACCCAGATACATCATTCAGTCACATCACTGGAGGATGTTGGTGGTCTGGCAGAGGAACATCAATTGATGGAGGAGCTTGAGGAGTTCATAGGATTACTGATGAGTATGGAGAGTTATGATTCGGGGGTGCATGAGAGGATCTTTGAGATAGTCAGGCACTCACCTACACATGGGGGATCCAGAGCTAGGGGCAGTTTGGATGACACTTCCATTTTTGTTTCAAGAGGGATTGACCTTCATGTAGAGGTTGATCTAGTAGTACACCCATGATCCATGATGTTGTAGGTGTATACAAGGGACTACCTGAGTATGCAGGAGCATACAGTGGTGAGTGATGACTCACAGAGACATGCATAGGTTTACAGTGAGATCCAAAGGGGTGTATTGATGTGTAGGGAGGAGACACACTTCAGGGAGCATGTAGATGCCCCACCTTTGCAGCAACACATAGTCATGAGAGGTCACCTTCGCAGTATCAACAATTGCACTAGAGATGAGACATGGAGAGTGGTTAGGCCGAAACCACCTTACATGAGTGCATTTACGACATACAACAGGACATAGGTGGGCCGTGATAGGCAGAGAGTTGAGGCTTTGTGTGTTATGATAAGCATCATAGGCCAGATGATAGCAGACAACTCAGAGGCCGACACATATACAGATACTCATGAGGATGAGCATGGGGGACTTCCAACAGTGATCAGTCTGACACAGGAGCAACCAGCGGAGATTGGAAGTGATAAACTTCCAAGTTTGCCATGGGATACGAGAATTCATTTTGTTAGCAGGATGTTCCACTACTTGATGACCCAGGTTGCACCAGAGAGCCACATACTCCACCTTGGGTTGGTTTGGAGTGGGCCTGCAAGGAATTTCCCTATGGAGCGAGGCAATTTCTCTATATTGATCATTATGACTGGGCATGGAGATGGTTGGACAAGTACTACTTCTATAGAGACATTTTTACAGGTACAATTTCTGGACAACAGGTCCAATGGCCACATGGATTTTAGCTTGAGGATCCAGGAGTGGAGGATCCAATATACATATTGTTAATGTTTAAGCCATTATTATAGTTCTTTGCATTTCAATAGATAACAACAACATATGACAAGATCACTAAGAAATACACAATCATAAGAGACACATCGTTTATCCTGGGAAAACCTCATGGGGAAGAAAACCCAACAAAAATTTTGTATTATAGATAGCCAATACAATGCCAAGAGATAACTCAAACAAATACATAAAGTATTCTTCTCCATTATCTGACCTGAGTATCTTGATCTTTCTTTCAGAAAGATTCTCTATCAAGGCTTTGAATTCCTTAAACTTGTTGAACACTTCATCTTTAAATTTCAAAAAATACACCCAGGTTTTACGAGAATAATCATCAATGAATGATACATAGTATACATACCCACTGATGGAGGACGATGGCATTGGGCCACACACATCTGAATGAATGAGTTCTAGGACTCCTTCTTCTTTGCTATCTCTCTTCGGAAAAGGGTTCTTGATGTTCTTCCCTTGTGCACATCCATTGCATACGCTTTCATGATCAACCTTGAGTTCTGGTAAACCTGTGACAACTTTGCATATGTATGGTAGCACCTTGTAGTTAATGTGAGATAATATTCTATGCCAAAGTTCACATGAGTTTTCAATGGCATGGGTCATGGCAGCCTCTGAGTGACCCTTTAGCTTATACAAGCCATTTTCTTCACTTCCAATGATGATTGCTTCATTTATGGTTTCTCCTTTAGCCCACATAATAACTTCTCCATCTATAAAGGAAACTCTTAAGCCTTTCTTTTCTAAGGATGAAATGGAGAGTAGGTTCTTTGTCAAACCTGGTACATAGAGTACGTCCTTCATCTTCATTGAATTCCCTGAATTTAGTTTGTAGTTTGATTCTCCCACTCCCTTGATGGGATATTGGTAGTCATCTCCAACTGTCACTTTCTGAGAAAACTTCTTTTCTAAAATACAAGAGAGAATGTCTCTTTGACCTGTCATGTGCTTTGATGCACCACTGTCAATGAGCCAAGTGTCCTCCCCAGGTGTTACTGATCCTGAGAGGGCTGAGATTAAGACATGGTCTTTGATCTGCTCTCTTATCATCTTTGCGGGTGGCTCTTCATCTTCGATTGCATGGACATGGTGCCTCTTATGTTTTCTCTTGTATTCTTCTCATCTAGTTGGACAAAATATCGCAATGTGTCCCATCTTGTCACAATGGTAGCATTGTACAGATGAGTAATCTCTTTCCTTACGTTGTCCTTTCTTCAGAAATCTCCTTGGATGAGATTCTTTATGATTGAATTTGTTTGGGGGTTGAGACTCTTTATAAGTATCTTTCTAGAAGTAGGACTTCTTCCTTCCTCCTTTGGTGTGAGTAGCTAGGGCTTGATCATCATCTCTTGCTAGTAACGCTTCACGGTTAACTACTCTTGTCTCTTCTTGAATGCATTCTAGTTGTTCTTTGAATTAAGATATTCTGGGGAACTGTTCTTGGATTGATTCTCCCTTCTGCATTCTTGTATTCTTGAGCTGAGTTCTAAGATTCATCTTTCAGTTTATGTTCTTTCCTTCATATAGTTTGTTTAGGGCATCAAACATTTCTTTCGGAGTCTTCTTTGATGACACATAGGGAATCATGTGATCTTTGATTGAATCTGCAATGATTCTTTTGGCCCTGATTGTGTCCTTTTGGTGCTTTGCCTTTTTTGCAGCATCGACGGGCTCCGATACTTCTTCTTTGACTAATCTTGCTAGGTCATTCTCTTCAAGAATGAGACCAATTCTATACTTCAAGGAATGGAAGTTTTCCACACCTTATAGCTTGTCAACAAGCTTAACACTTGCAGACATCTTCTACTTGAAGTTGGGAAAATGCTCAAAAAATGAAAGTGTTCAAAATCAGGTTCTGAACTTACCAGGAGGTGCTCTTGGCTGAGGCGAGTAGCTTGGTGTGCTTGGATATGAGAAAATCCAACTTTTACCCCTCCAAACTTGATATACGGATTTCTGGACTGATGCTTTTGGTTTTCTGGTACCTCTGGTACTTTGGTACTTCTGGTACTTTGGTTTTCTGGTACTTCTGGTACTTTGTGAAACTAGGGTTTCACTTTCTGGGAGATCTAGCCACTAAAAAGGTGCGCTGAAGGTGCCAAAATGATCCTTGAGGGAGGGCACACTTTTCTAGATGGTTTTAGGGATGAAATACTTCACCAACAAAAAGCCATAATTTGCATGTACGACAACAATGACGTTTTTCACTTTTCTCTTGTGAAAGATGCTCTCTTCAACTTGGCTCTTATACCATGTTAATGTTTAAGTCATTATTATAGTTCTTTGCATTTCAATAGATAACAACAGCATAGGACAAGATCACTGAGAAATACACAATCACAAGAGACACATCATTTATCCTGGGAAACCCTCATGGGGAAGAAAACCCAACAAAACTTCCTTATTATAGATAGCCAATACAATGCCAA
>ML815880.1:57139-74799 GCA_009831015.1 Picea engelmannii | reverse complement strand
TGTCTCTCAAATGAACAAGTGAGTGTGTGTCTAAGTGAGGCGCTAGCCTCCTTATTTATACAAGACTGGCACGTGTGGGAGTGTCCTTTCACTGGCAGGGCCGACTTCTTCTTCTAGGTGGCTATAACCACCTTTATTATATTATGGGGCCTCTTTGATATATTATGGGGCCAACTTCTTCTTTTGCCTATTACAATTACATTATGACCAATCTGCAAAAGGGGATTTGGTCTTTTTACAATATCCGACATGATCAATCTACAATGGGGATTGATCTAATGAATAATATATCAATAATAGTCATAATACACTTTGCAGTTACATTATTTCAACACATACAGGGAGCAGTCGGGTAGGGTCATCATAGTGCAGGGTCAACATGGGGATCTTCGACAGAGGTTAGCATGGGACCTAGGGATTGCAGGGTTGATCATTTCATTGACTGATAGGGGCAAGTGGACTTTTGCAGGGGAAAGTTGTTTCGACTTTCCATTGGGATTCAGTATTGGGGAGAGCACATCACTCAAGGGTGTCTCATAGAGGTCTTGCAGTACCTCATTATGGCATCAACATGGGCAGTTGATAGAGACCGTGTTGATCTTGGTAGTTTATTGGAGGATGGACTCAGTCAGGGAGGAGGCCATGTGTCATATGCAGGAGACTCACAGAGTGGGTATATTTCAGGATTATACTTTTCAGGGGCTAGCAGTTCATGACTTGATATGGGACCCAGGGGGTAGAGTATATGATTGCTCATATTTGGATGGGTTCTACTATGTATCCCACAGGAGGACATGGGATCCTGGTATTTTACTTGGAGGGATTTGGTTATTTCTTGAGGACAAGCAATTTTCTAGCAGTGAGGACTGTAATGTCCCCACTTTGGGACATCATTATGTTGCAGAGGTTTATGATGACCAGACTATCCAGATGGTTATTATAGCGAGTACAGGGCTTCTTGAGAGGCATTGTGGGGTCCATATTGCATTGCTCATCCCATCTCATCATTATGATCCATTCCGCACAGGTTGGCTTTCGTTTCATTGCAATCCGACGATTTCCATGATTCTGAGTATTTTGAGCTATAAGTCAATTAAATTCACTAAAGAGGTCATTTTGGCCACATTACTTGGAGGAACCTCTCAATGTAATAGCTCATTGGAATCGGGAGGAGCAACACTACATGATAGGATGGCT
This sequence comes from Picea engelmannii, assembly GCA_009831015.1. Taxonomy (NCBI): domain Eukaryota; kingdom Viridiplantae; phylum Streptophyta; class Pinopsida; order Pinales; family Pinaceae; genus Picea; species Picea engelmannii. Next base: position 73,602 of record ML815880.1, on the reverse strand, counting down.
AGAAGTGACTTTCAGTGGCCAGGGAAGCCACAAGGAGAGATAAGGCTCTTTTCAGAGGTAAAAAGGTTAATTAATTAATTAAAGTGATTTAATTAATTAATTAAATATTAATAAAATGAAAGTCACTTTGGAGGGAGAAGGTGAGAAAGAAGTATAAAGGAAAGGCAAGGGCCTCTATTCATTCATTCATGTATGATCATATTTTGATATCCGACTTCTAGCTAGTGAGCCCAACATTGGGGGTTTTGAGGGTTTTGACTTAACAAACCCTAGAGGACGATTCAGTGGTGAAAGATTCCACCTGGCTTGTCCCAAGCTTGGTATCAGAGATGAAATACTCTCCCACACTATTCTAGTTCAGTTCTACATCAATGCAGGAGGGTTCTACACTAGCCACAGGAACAGGAAGGAAGAGGGGCGCACCATTGGGGGTTTCTAGCAAGGGGGGCGCACCACTCATTGAAGGAAGGTTTGATCCAGCTAAGGAGAAGAGATCTTGGGAATTCCAGGTATTGGGTTTTCCTTGCAAGTGTCTTAACACCATTCTTGGTTGTTTCCGGAGGCATTTCAATGGAGTTTTTTTTTTATTGAGAGTGGGACGATTTCCCAAGAGGAGGGCGCACCATTATTTGGAGGGTAGCTAGATCTAAAGATCTAGCAGGTATTTTGCCTAGTTGAGCACTTGGGTTTTCATTGTCATGCCTCGATCTATCATTCTAGTGGATTGGTGGATTTATTGGAGGTCTCTAGGAGAGAGGCCGATTTATCTAGGTTTTCAGGCATCGAGGGGGTGCACCATTCCTTGGAGGAGGTTCAGATCCATAGGGTTTGAGAGGGATCTTGGAGATTCAGGCACCTGGGTTGTTCTTGCCATCACCCGATCTACTATTTGGAATATTTCTTGGGGTGATTGGACACCTTTGGCAGTAGGGCCGAATTGTTGAGGAGCTTTAGCATTCCAGCAGGGCGTGGCAACTTCCAGCTTGGGGGTTTGGCTCTTCATACGGCCCATATCGTCTTGTATTGATCTTCATTGGATACTTGGCCTTTGGAGGCTTGTGGCAGCTTCTATTGGAGCATTTTGTAGCAGCTCCTATATTCTATTGTCTTTATTGGAGCCTTCTGATGTGCATTCCAGATTGACATCTCGTTGTATCAGGTTCTTGCTATTGTTATGAAATAAAGATCAGATCTGCAGTGTTTTGGCTTGTCTATCATCTTATTGATATTGCATATGGTTGAGGTATATTCCATGATTGTATCTCCTTGTTTATTGCTGCAAACACATATAAAATCAAAAGCAAAACCCTAAGGCCGAAATCAAGAGGCCATCCTGCAAGTAAACACATGTAAACAAGTAGATCAACAAAGTGTTTGATGAAACGCCACAACCAGAAAAGTTTTAAAGGACACCCAAAACCGTGATGTTCCTTGCATCTTGGCTTGGGAACATTACACCTCCACCCTTCTAAAGCTATGGTTATCAAAGCCGAAATCACTAAGTTGCATTCTGATGGCTTCATCTACCCTTTAACATACACATCATGGTCTCCAATCCTGTCCCTGTCAACAAAAATAGGGCACTATTAGGTTATGCACTGACTTTTGCGACCTCAATCAAGCTTGTCCCAAAGACAACTTTCCTACCGCATTCATTGGCGAAGTTATCGATGCTTCTACTAGTCACAAAGTCCTATCACTCATGGACGAGTTTTCTGGCTATAACCAAATTCAAATATGCCATGCTGACCAACATAAAACCACATTCACAACCCCCTGGGGCACCTTTGCATATTGTGTGATGCTCTTCGGACTCAAAAACACAAGAGACACCTTTCAACGCGACATGACATATGTGTTTCACAATGTCTCTCACATTATTCTTACTTACTTGGATGACCTCACCACTCGTTCCAAAAAGCGCTCCTAACACATAGAGGATCTACGACTCATCTTATGAATCCCCTATTCCTCCTAGGGAGTGATCTTGAATCCATTAAAGTAGAGCGTCTACTCTCCTATTATAAATTGATAATGGTGAATAAGTCTATGGAAAATTTTCCCAAAAGGTGAATTTTTTTTCGTATGCTATACTTGCCCAAGCTATCATTGATAGAGCAAATGGTTTCTCCAAGAGTATTTGAGCAGCATAACACTACAATGAACTTCTTCCATTTTTGCATACAATGTCTCTCTATTTATAGAATCATAGCAAGGTATTTGATAACTTGTTCCAAGTGTGAATGGGAGGCCCTTTGAGGTACATCCCATCTTTTCAGTCATCCCAAGGTGAGATTTTGGGTTGATCTTGGGGTCTTGTTTTGAATTACTTCACCTTGGAAGTGGTTGAGGCCCGACCAAATTCATAAATGTGATGTTTCCGCATCCGTGCGGGTTTCTTCATGGACAGTTGCATGAGTCATGCACTGTGCACATTTGGAGTTGTTTTGGCCCGTGCAAATGCATTCACACTGATTTAATTGGAAGTGCGCACAAATTTGTGGGTCTTTTACATAGTTTTGGTCATTTTTCTATAATTGATTATGTAAATACTCGGAGTATGTTGTATCTGTGCTAATTGTTTCTTCATCCATTTTTTGTATTGCTATGAGCATTTTTTGGTAATAAAATATGGCCCTTGATGTTTGAGGTTAGGAGCATACATATAGTTGAAATACATCGATGTTTCTTTAGATGAAATTGCCATAGATGAGGAGAGGTGTAGCTACTACAAAGAGCAATTGTGAGAGCGATCTGTCGGAGGAAAAGAGGATTATGAATGGGACTAGATTTCTTGAAAAACTAAAATGTAAATTTGTGTACAAATGAGGTGGGCATGCCCCATGCTTGCATCATAAAACCAGAAAATAGTGATTGTAACTGAACATGGTTGATGTAGTAGATGTCGATAGTTCCCTCAGGGGTGTCAATAACTGTGAAAAATGATTTTGAGGATGAAATATATTATGTATCGAGAACTTGGATAAGTCAGAAGCATTGGTAGCTTAGCGGATATAGAGGTCTTCGACTGGTACTGAGAACTGCAACGGTTGCATAGTAAGACCCACTGTAACATGAAATTGTGTTGATGTTGAATGTTCTGGAGGTCAACGACATCATAAATCAACGATGGCTCTTTATGTGCCGACCGAGACTACTCATCACTAGTCTGATGAGAGCCAAGATACTGCCACCTTCCTGGAAATTGGTGTTGATGTCGGCAGGTAGGGAGCACAACTTGAAGACGCAAATAACTTCTCCACATATTCTGGAATAAGTGGATGAATCAGGTGTGAATAGTGGGGAATAGATCCAGTAAGATGATGGTTATATGGAATGGATGAGGTCCAAACAATGACCCTTTATTGGGGGAGTGATGGTGGCAACAACTGTAAAACTGGACCTAGTGTGAGGGGGACAACCAAAAACTAGGTTAAACTATGTTGTGGAAGGATGAAGTTGCAAAATGAGGTAAAAAGGTAGGCGTATGCACATAGATTAAGGACAAGGGTGTTCGATAGACTCTGTGGATGGACGATGAAAGGATGATTTTGTAAGGGTGAGTGTGGATGTAAAGTGCCCCAACCAAGGGTAGCATGGGTTGCCTTGCCAAGGTAAAAAGACACCATCGACTGTGTCAACACAAAGCTATGGTATTTACAGGAAATGAAAACAAACTTTATACAATTAACAAATAAATAAAGAACAAGTGGGTTGAGTATACACATACATAAATGAGTGCCCTCGTGAATGATGACTTGGCCTTGTGGAGGTGCAAGTTGGTGGAGGTGAACTGGTGGGGGGCCCATTGGTAGGTTTTTGTATCGGGTAGGTGAATGGAGGGTGTGATTGCAGATGGGAAATTTCTTGTGTAAGGCGTGGATGGTTCATGATGATGTCGAGGAGCATCTTATGTACATTATGAGGTGGGAGTCTGTATAGGGGAGGCTAGAAAAATGATGTTCCAAGCCTAATGGATAAAACAACATGAGTGTCGATTTTCAAAGGGGTAAATATACATGGGACTACTCATGGAGGTGAGAATGCTACCGGGTAACAATATTTGTATGCAATAGAGGTGAGGGTACTGTAGAGTTGGGTGGACCCTAAAGGTGAATGTGGGGAGGGGATGACTGGGATGTTGAAAAAGGGAGTAAGTGCATGCCAGTATTGATATTTACTTGAAGGGGTCATGGGGTGGCCATGATTGAAGTGATTGGTGGTGCTCATGATAAGTACCTGTGCATATAAAACCAAATACCTAACATGAAACATATCTAAAAATAAATAACATCTGACAATTATTTGATAATTGAATGTGCAAGAACCATGCATACCTGTGCCCGTGGCACAAAAAGGGCTCCCCGGGGCTTTGTGATGAAATAAGCAACATATGATACTCATGTGTGGAGAACATAATCAGGATCCCAGTGTTGTGAATGATGTGAAAAATGGAGTTTATGGGCTCTTGAATGAAGACGAGGAAGATTTAGAAGGGGGTGTATATATGGGCATGGGGCCTACAATGCCACCTCATTTGTACTTGCATGAGTTGAGGTTGGAGAGATGATTTGTGGGCATTTTTGAGCGGTACGAGAGTACAAGGATTTAGATTCAACTTGTGGGAGAGCTAGGTAAGTAGTCAGAACCTCCTGCAAAGTTTAGGTTTGTTTGGATGAGGTGGGGGGTCGTACGGTCATTTTTAGAAGTGGATAGGAGGGACCATGCGGGAAGAGGGTTGGTTCCCACACATATGTGCATGGAAGTAATTGCTATATTCGCTCACAGTGTGCGTGAATGTGGTAATATATGTTGTGCACAAGTGCGTAGATACCAAGGTTTTTTTCACGCGGATGACCACATATATCATAGTCAGGAATAAAACTCTATAGAAAATTGGCTTTGACTTGGAGGGTTTGTAATTGGCATAACTTCTTGGGAGGAGGAATCTCATTAATGGCCTGGACCTTAACGAGGTCTATGGTGATGTCTTGTTGGGAGACGATGAATCCCAACATGCGGCATGTAGTGACGCAAAATACACATTTAAGAGTGTTTAGTCGGGTATTGTATCTTCAGTAACGTTCAAAGATGAGTTGTAGATCCTCTATGTGTTGGGAGTTATTTTTTGGAACGAGTAGTGAGGTCATCCAAATAAGTGAGAATAATGTGAGCGAGATCGTGAAACACATATGTCATGGCGCGTTGAAATGTGGCTCCTGCGTTTTTGAGTCTGAAGTGCATCACACAATATGCAAAGGTGCCCCAGGGGGTTGTGAATATTGTTTTGTATTGGTTAGCATGGAGAACTTGAATTTGGTTATAGCCAGAAAACCCATCCATGAGTGTGAGGGCTTCGTGACCAACATAAGCATCAATAACTTGGTCAATGGATGGGGTAGGAAAGTTGTCTTTGGGACAAGCTTGATTGAGGTCGCGAAAGTCAGTGCATACCCTAATAGTGCCCTATTTTTTGTTGACAGGGACAAGATTGGAGACCAATGATGTTTATGCTATTGTGTATATGAGTCCAATGACACACAACTTATCGATTTCGGCTTTGATAGCCATATATTTAGAAGGGTGGATGGGGCATTTCTTTTTTTGAACAAGCGAAACATCATGCCACATGTCAATACGATGTTCCATAATGGTCGGGACTAAGTCGGGCATCTCTGTGTAGGACCATGCGAAAACATCCCAGAATTCCTGGAAAAGGGCCTTACATGTTATGATTTCTTCGGGAGAGCATGCAACACCTAGAGTGATTTCTTCCATGATATTGGGTTTGATAGAGATGTCTATCTTGATTGTGGGGGAGATATTTGTCATATTCCCTTCTTCGAAGGCATCGGGCATGAGCATGAGGCTCCAAATGCACACAATGCACATCCCGTGCGATTGTCCATGAAGAAACCCTCGTAGATGGAGAAACGACACATTTATGAATTTGGTTGGGCCTCAACCACTTCTAGGGTGAATTAATTCAAGACAAGACCCCAATATCGAACCAAAATCTCACCTTGGGATGACTGAAAATATGGGATATACCTCAAAGGGCCTCCCTATGGGATATACAAGTTATCAAATACCTTGCTATGATTCTATAAATAGAGGTCCATTGTATGCAAAAATGGAAGAAATTTATTGTAGTGTTATGTTGCTCAAATACTCTTGGAGAAACCATTTGTTCTCTCAAGGATAGCTTGGGAAAGTATAGAATATGGAAAGCTTAAATTCACCTGTTTGGAAGCTTTGCCATAGGTTTCTTGACCATTGTCAATTTAGAATAGGAGAATAGAAGCTCTACTTTGAGGGATTCAAGAGCCCTCCCTAGGAGGAATAAGGGATTCATAAATCCCACATTTCTCCTCTTGGTGATCTCAATTTCAAAGACCATTCTCTATTGGGTAACCACTCTTTGTGTTCATTGTCCTGCATCATTTGTTGATATTTGTTTAGCTTAGTTTCCTTTGTTTATAATTCTCCTCTTTGTTTTATTACATGCTTCTTTACTTGCAGGTTCACTAACCTACTAACCATTGTTATGTGTTTCTTTGATAGTCGAACAAAGTGATCAAGGGTCTTATTTTTGCTCACCCAAGGCGAAAAAAACACCCAACACTTACCTATGAAGAAAACAAGTGAAATTAGCAACAAACATGCTTATACCTACCTCTTAAAAAAGTTTTAATATAGTAGTTATATATAATCCAAAATAATAAGTTAAAGTAATTATGAAAAACTTAAAATTTGTAACAATATATCTATATCTATATATATATATACACACACACACATTTTTTTTCCACGAAAAAAAAATGTAATTCTATTCATCCAAAGAGAACCAAATTACATTTTGTAGGCTCTTTAAGCACAACCCAACCATGGGTAAAGTGATAAGAAAATATAAACCCAAAGGGGCCTACAAAATAGCTCACAAGCCACAAAGAAATATACAATAAGTGAGTTGGGAATATAACCAGTGAAGAACAAGAAACCCTTCCACAAAAGACACACCGGGAAAGCAAATCCAAAGAAGACCCAAATGTCAAAAGGACTAGGTTATAGCGACATGAAGCTCTCACATCAACAGATACAGAAGACAACGACACCATAGAAGACCCCTTCCTATGAACACTAGAAAAGAGAAACCAAAAAGCCGCACACCCTAAAAAAGGACCTCAAAGTGTCAATGCATCAATATTGCATGCCCTTAGAAAGGACCTCAAAGCCCTGGCCAAACCCCCTAATTGATATGAGGAAGAGAGAGACACCAACACCCTCCAGAAGGACCTCGACTTGAGCATACATCAAACCCTAAACAAACCAACATCATTGGAGAGAGGAACTATAATCATGAGTGGGAAAAGCCCAAAAAACCTTGTTGAGAGTAGAAAACATTGAAATCCTCCAATGAAAACCCAAAAGCAGGCCAGACCGGGTCAGAGCGACATACATTCTTTTCGAAAAAGAGAGGATCCAAAACCTCGAATCCCGACAACAAAAATTTAGATCTCGTCATCAATAACTTTGAAACCAGAACCACGAAGCAGAGGGTATACATCAGACCCTGAAAAATCCCCCCAACCTAGAGAGGGCGATCAAAAGGAGACAACAAAGACATCTACCAAAAGAGAGGGGCCACCCATAGAGAAACACTGGTTGCAAAAAGGAAGGCCTCATAGAAAAAAACCAGGCCACTGGAATGGAAGACCCGAGCGAAGAAAACCAACCCCAGATCCACATAGAAGACAGGTCGAGGATAGGAAATGAGGCACCATAAAACCAAAATGCAACAAAGAGGAACATGCGCCATCCAACACGAAATAAGTCGCACCATAGACACATCAAAATCTCCCCCAAGAGAGAGCACGACCACCAACGAACACCAAATCCACCATGCGCAGACCCATCGCAACCGATCGGGGGTCTAAGACACTCCAAGATCGCACTTGGGAGAGAAAACGACCACCAGTGAACGCAGAGACCACCACTCACAGAGACAGGGCATCAGATCGGGGGTCTGTGACTAAGGTTTCCCCCAACCACCATACACAGTGTTCAATTTGTAACAATATATTACTTGTGCATAGCCTAAAAACAAAAGAGAAGTGACAAAGTGATAATGATGACTCCATGGATTTAAAAATTAAAGTAGAATTTGATACTATACACAAAACAAAACAAAAGTGACAATGACAACTTCACGGGTTTCAAAATTAAAGTAGAATTAAATAGATCTAAGTGTTAGTAGCTATTGACAATGTTATAAATGTAGATTGAAGTTTCAAAAACATTTTAAAATAAATCGATGAATAAAAGATGTGGCATATTAATTCTATCCACAAAACTTCAATGTATCACCAAACTAAAACACACATGCTCATTTAAACTTTTAAGTAAGAATCTCTCAAAGCTATCTAGTATCCTTTATTATTATTTTTTTCTCGAACAATAAAAATAATAATATCATATATTTATAATTAAATAAATAATGTTAAGGCAACAAGTCGTTTTTACTAAAAGGATGTTTTTAAAACAAATCAAATTAAAGTTGGTTATAAAAATCAATAATGAAAATATAGTTTATAATAAATAACACAATATATCACCAAACTAAAACACACATGCTCATTTAAAATTTTAAGTAAGAATATCTCAAAGTTATCTAGTATCCTCTGATTCATTTTTAACTTGAACAATAACAATAACAATATTATATTTTTATAATTAGAAAAATAATGTTAAGCTGATAATTTTTTTTTACTTAAAAAAATATTTGTTTTTATTGTAATTATAATAATAATAATAATAATCTATTTTTAAGGTCACGACCAAGTCCGCACAACGATTTCACTGCTAAAGTTTACAGAGGTATACATGTTCCACCCCCCTCTCGATGTAACCCTGTAACTTGCAAGGAGGAAACACATGTTCTTAACCATCAAGCCCACTCAAGTATTATGTGGTTTTTCATATATATATATATATATATATATATAGAGAGAGAGAGAGAGAGAGAGAGTATTGTTAAATCTCAACTAATAAATAACAATAAAATGAAATTTTATGATTTCTTATAAAGGTAATATCTACAATTTAAAAACTTATAATCTAATACAACTTATCTTCGATATTGAAGAGATTCAAAATGATTTTGAAAAATTATTACCTTCTCAAAATTAATTTTAAAAACATATTCTTATACTTAATAATGATTTAGGGGAAAAAAATTCATTTCACCATGTTTTTAGTTATTTTCTGGATTTAGTAGTTGCCAAGCTTGAAGAGCATGATTTGGTAGCCCCCATCATGTCTTCATAAATTAAAAGTAGTCAAAAGAGAAAAACCTCTCTTCTTAAACTTGTTCATTATAATATAATTCTAAAATTTATTTTATGAATTTGAATGGAATAAGTTGATATGTAAATGAATTTAATTGTAAATTCTTTCAAAATGTGAAAAAAACAAAATTTAAGTTATAACTTCACTTTTTATTGATAAAATTTTGATATGAAACTTTATTTTTATATATTTTTAAATAATTTTGTTAGAATGCACAAATTGTGATAAGCATGGATTGCATTTTCATTAATATGACATAAATATAAATGCATTATCATGACCTTTGGATTCATCTTCCAAGAGGTCTCTTGGACTCCCGATGACGGTTACTATCACTTGACTTTTCATATTCCAAGTGAATAATACAAAATATACTAATCCTAACATATTAGGTTTCCAACACTCTCCCTCTTAATTTGAAGGGGTGTATGTGAGTCCAAGAAGAGAGCTGAAATATAGAAGTGGATAGTTGAAATATGGAAGTGGATAAATACCAATGGTTAAACGTGCTCTCTGAATTTGGTTGTTTTGGGATGACCACAAACCGAATGGATAGCAGAAGTTGATGTCTCCTACTAAATGGTGGTGGTGGTTTAAGGAAGACCACAAACCCTCGAACTTGGCTATAAGGCTCAATGGTTCCCAAAAAATTTCCCAATTTAGCTAGAAGTTGATGTCATATGCTAATTGGAAGTGCTCTCGAATGGTGGTTTAAAGATGACCACAAAGTTTTGTCTAGAAGAAGTTGTAAGTCTTCTGCTAAATTGAGGTTGAAGGAAAACCACAAACCAATTTGGTGGTTTTGGGATGACCACAATCCAAATCACACTTGTTTGTTACTACTCGATTGATAGGACTTTGAAACTTGAAGCCTAATTGTTAATCACTGATACTATCCCCCCTGTGAGGGGAAAGGTGAGAAGACAAAAATATTTCCACTACAATATGTGTCAATACTTGAGGATGAATTCTTCAGTATGATCGATATATCTTCTTGACTATTGATGACCATTGCCAAGAAGTGATCCACCTATAGTGGTTCTTTACTCTTGTAGATTTCTTGCGTTTGGAACTTCTATCTCAAGGATGATTATGCTTTCCATAATGCTCACAAGGATGAAGATCAAAATATTAATCTTCCACGTGGCCAAATCATTGGCAATGTTGGCATTTCAGAATCTGCTCTTGAACTAGAGTAGGTGATTATGAACTTTCTCAAAGCAATCCAACACTTTGGAACTAGATTGGTTTGGTCTAATCCGAAATATGAACGGTCACTTCCTTTTCATATTCGATACATGTTTTGTGCTTATTTTCTTTGACTTGTTCCCAAGGTCTTGTGATTGGCTTGGAAAGAGAAAGTCGATCTTGTTCATGCACAACTTCATCTTCATATGCACTTGTGTCTGAAGTTGGGTGACTGAGATGCTCTTGCATTGGATATTGATCTTGATCATCATCATCATCATCATAATTGAAAAAAAGGTTGTTCTGAACAAAGACTACTTCAAAATGTCAATTCTTTCATTAAAGTTCATCATGAAGAAGTTGAGTCTAAGTTTGACATAGTTCTACTTTCGCTTGCAAAAATTGCAAACAAGTTAGAACAAAATGAAGAGTTTCTTTGTCAGTTGTGACTATATTGTACACAAAGGAGAGTATTAGAGTGTTCAATAACTCCAATAACTCATCAATGCAAGCCATTTAAACATTGAATTATACCTCCAAAGGGTTTCTTGCAACTCCACCCTTTAACAATCAGACTCAACAATGCAAACTCAACAAATGAAGGGTATCAACTTTTACCGAAAATGCACCCATTTACTGTGTAATTCAACTTGCAAAAATATAGGTTCACATGTCAATGCAAGAAGCAGAGCACAGTGGTGAATAGTTCAACAATTTGATTTAGTTATGTAATCTATGTTCAAGGCGCTATTACTGCTTTTCTACTGGTAATGGTCGTGTGAATGAAGAACTATGGAAGATTTATTCTGTCCAAAACCTTCGGTGCAAAGATTTTTCTTATGAAAAAAAAAACTTGGTAGGGTTTCTATCAAACAATGCTTCTCAACGCATTAAAATAATTGCAAAAATATTGTCGATTTAAGTGCCAAGTAATGTTTGTAGAGACTTTTAGTCCAACATCGTATGTGGACTATAGAAAATTCTCAAATGTCATATCTCTTATAATGAATCTGTTTCCATAAACAACTATCACAAAAAAAACAGTTCATCATTTCAAAATCACAAGAAAGAGAATAATATGCAAAGTTCCTTGGTAAGTGCACTTAATGAGAAAGAGTTCGGACACATAAGTTACCCGAGTAATGTCATGACCTAGAGGATCCAAAAATGGATCTTATCTACGATTGTTTAAGTTGACTTTGTTCTATACACATTGAGAACATGAGTATGAGCAAAAGAAAATCGGTAATCAAAACCAAAACCAAGTAGGAGATTTTCACTCAATCAAATTTTTCAAGAAAACATTGGATTCGAACACCACCTAGTTGGGTGCTTTGTCTTACAATGAATTGAAACAGAATTCGTGTCAACCAAAATGAACATGGTATCATCGGGTAGTAAGTGAAGGAAGGGATATTATGCTTCGTCTCTCATGTATTTTATTTGGCCAGTGAGCACATACAGGTACGTTGACTATAGTAGACTTTGTAAACTAAGCCTTCCGACAACCTCCTTTTACACAAAAATAACTCATGCTTGCAATGATTCAAATCTAGGAACTAAACCTCACGAAATGCTCAAACCGGAATTACGATATCACATGGGGTAATCGATGGAGCTTTCATATAGACAAATATTTTCGTTGATACAACTCAATGGCGGGAAAAACTCAACATGCAGAAGAAAAAATAACCACCCAATGGGCCAGAGAACTTGGAGGTCACACCAGACTTGGATCACTAGACTTGAATAAATTGTTGAAGCCATTTCCCATATTTGTGAAGGAAAAGAAGCCAGGTATTGTAAATGTAGAGCAACGAGTTCTTGACAATGTTGATGTTGGTAGAATTTAGGGTCAAAGAAACGCTAAGACATATACGGTCACGCTCAGATAGGCATGGGATGCTTTGAAACATTCACCTACGAAAAAATCAAAACCTATTAGATCTAAAAAAATTGCCAGACTAGTAGGAAGAGGGGCACAGATTGACAAGTAGACATGTAAGTAGAGGGAAGAGAGACATTTCTACAGTCTGGAAAGAAAATTCGAAGGGAATAAATGAGATAGACACTCAACTATGGAAAACCACCATAAGATAATTAGGCCTAAGAACTAAGGTGCTCTAATACCACTATTAGAATGAACAAATGGAGATACTAACCAAGTGAATAATAAAAAATATACTAATCCTAACATATTAGGTTTCCAACAAATTTTAATTATAAAAATCTGAAAAAAAATAAAAAAAAAATTAAAATGAAATATGTTTCATCTTAATTTTAAAAAAATTTAAATAATAAAAAAATTGACCTGAAAAAAATCATGCCAATTCTATAAAGTGACATCCAATAAGTCATATGAAAATAATAACATTGTAACTTTAAACTGAGTTTAATATAAATAACTCTATAAATTTTAAATTTTAGTTTTTTTTAACCAACCTATTATATATATATTTTAAACGAAAACATTATATAATGAAAATGGATGCCAACATAAACACTAGATACAATCACACATTTGGAAAAATCCAAAATAAACAAAAAGGATAATCTAACACCAAACACACTCATAATTAGACCTCTTCACAGATTAAACCTCTTCTCTTTCTGTTGAGGCCACAACAACCCCCCCCTTTACGTTTGCTTTTATAATCAAAAGTAAATGGGTCCCCTACTAAAATTTCAACCCTAATTCCTAATCTCCTACTGCTAATTCTTTATCTACCTTGAGGGAGTTGGGGGTTTGATCTTGATTGATGGTTGTATTGAATGAGTTTGTTTTTTAATATTTTCTGAATGGCTGACTGATTTTTTCATCCTCTTGCTTGCATGTTGTGCTTAATATCTAAATCGTTATCCTCTTGTATGTTGATCATACTCTTCAGTTTCGAACTCTTGAATAGAATCACAAAAACAATAATCATTCTTTTCAATCTTTGAACAAACCCAACACTCATTTATAAGTTCATTGAAGGCAAGGAATGTGATGTTTATGGTATAATGACAAGTGTCTTTTTCTCTCTTAACTGATCTCATATTTTATGTGGTTTCAGGAGTAGGTTCATAGGATCACTTCATTCACATGACCGCTCCAACATTGAAATGCATGCAGGGAATCCCTTGATCTTCTTCCTCTTGCCTAGACTTATTTCTATATAGATCTTGTATGTGATTTAAAGTCAACAATCAACATTATGAACTAAGCCTTGTCTTGCCCAAGCCTCATCCAATTTTTTTTTTTATCACCATTGCATTGATGAGGATGGAACCTTGATCCTTACCAAGCTCCCTATTATCGAGAAGTAGTTTCACCTTGGCTTACAGTTGCCCCGAGGTCTAAAGCTCGCAAGGCTATTAGATCCACATTTCTTGCAATCCTATCCCGCGATTGGATTTACTCCATCGAGAATCCCCATTTGGAGTGTTGAATGTGCATTGTCTTAAGATTTATATGAAGCCCGAAGGTTGAAATATTATCGGGCTCCCCTCATCGAGTTCTTCTTTCAACCTCCCCTCTCTCCAAAATCCTAGTCCGGAGACCTATTGAGATTTCTTGGATGTGGAACCTTGTTGTATTGTCTCCTAATGATTTCTCACGACTTGTCATAATCAGTTTAATGCATCGTGTCCTGACGGGGGAGCCTATTTATTGTGGAAAATTCCCCCATGTGGACAGGTGAAACTCCTCTTGGATCAAGACCCCTTTGATCCAAGACAGAAGGTAACAAATGGTTTACTACTTCCCCCTTAAATCTATTCAACATGTCAATAATCATAATTAGAAGAGAAGGATAGATGACTTACCTCTTTTCCGTCGGTTGTTCTCGTTGCTCCAACCCTTCATCTTGATGTCCAAGCTCTTGGTGTAAGATAAGTTCTGTAAGGAACAAAGAAAAACCTCCTTCTTACACACTATATTGTTAAGTAGAACATATCTATCTATGATGAATTAGACACCGATATACATGCATATGGTGAACAACACAAGCATGAGGGGAATAGGCCAAGTTATATATTAATGGAAAGAAATCAATAGTGAATAACTTACAACCTCAATCTCGATGTCACAACAACTCCTTCAAGCTCTCCTTTCCAGCCCCTTGAATGTCACAAAATCATAAGTATGGTTCTCTAAGTTCTCCCCCCTTTTTCACTCAAGCATGGCCTCCATTATATAGGCATTGAGGTATAACAAGCACAGGATAATTTTGGGGAGAGGATGTGACCAAATGAAGATTTCAATGAACCAACAAGATTGATATTGCCTTGAATAGAGGGTATCTCAAACCAATCCCTTAACCAATTGAAATCTCCAGAAAACAACCTCATAAAACAAGGCGTGATGGTTGAAACTACTTCATCACCCCCCCATAACTGAGTAGAGGATGAGACTATCTCTCCCATATAACTGAGTAAGGTATGATGATCAGGGTTTATCCCTCCTTGTATATGGGTAGGGGGGTGATGAAGCTCAAACAAGGCCAAAAAATCAACGGAAAAGGTAGTGTTTCGACCTCCAAGTGATAAATTTATTCTTCAACATGTTTAGGGTTTATGACACACACTTCCACATGATGAAATTGTGACACTTGGTAAAGTGTGACACTTGCAACACTTAAGTGCGACATTTGGTAGTGTGATACTTGCAACATTTAAGTGCGATATTTGCGACATTTGGTAGTGGGACACTTAGGTGTGTAACAAATTCCCCCTAAATTGTGAAGTCAAAAGAAAAGATAATGGTCGAGACACTTTACAAAAATATGTATGTGAGGGTGCTAAAATAGGAGAGTCGGGTGGAAGTTGCAAACACACATCAAATAGTATATACGTATCATCCTCGAGGTAGGGATAACCATGCTTGGAATAAATAGACTCAAAGCATGGCCGCTGACCAATACACTGCGGATCCATGAAAGCACTGACTAAGGATATAAACAACAAAAATACAATGTATATCCATATCTCCATGACTCAATCAAGTCGTAGCCACAAAAGAATGCACATTGGAGCTACGATATGACAAAAAATTAGCCACATACCAATACAAAGTGGATCTATGTGACAACATATATATCAGTAAGATATCCAACATGTCACATGATGGCCATATTGGAATATTTTAAGTATTCTCCATTGCAACTTGGGTGAGGAACGTAACAGAGGTAGGTGCCTAAGGGGTTCCCAGGGTCTTCTTCTCGATCCTGAAATGGTACGATTCTAGCCATGTGAATAAATGTGTTGACGTCGAACATGGTAGAAACCACTTGATTACCGGTCATTGGTGTATACCATTAACAAGTGTGAGGGAAATCACCAATGATGGCAATGAATCCCAAGGTACCCTAGTACATTCCAATGAATGTGAATAAATGAGCTGAAGTCGAACATTCATGGAATAATTCGATCAAAGGCCAATGATGTAAACCTATTTTCGAAGATGAGGAGACCTTCCATTGAGGCATGTAGGTTCGAAGGTACCAACTGGTTTCTAAGTCTAATTCCTAGATAATGTGTGGAAGTTGATAAGAACAAACTCGTCAAAGAAGGGCCATGATGTGTCCCCCATAATTGACACAAAACTGACACATGAAATAAATGTAATATAATGTTTTAAATGAGCACAGACTGACATGAGGATGAAAGTTGGTAATACTGTAGAGTGGTTGATTTGGGATGACACTTCCCTTGAACATTGTGAGGCATGACAAATGACTTGGCAACATTGAATCGACTGAGAGATAGACCAAGAAATAGTGCAATGATAACTGGGTCACTCTTCGAGTGGGATGAAGGAGTATAATGACTCATAGGATTGGTATGACTCAGAGACAATGAAACTACCCAATTGTAACACAAGACACAAACAAGTGCCATGTTCAAGGGAAACAACAAACAACTGCCATAACACTTTCCAACAACTA
>ML815880.1:41779-57114 GCA_009831015.1 Picea engelmannii | reverse complement strand
GGAGAGTACCTCTTTGTTGTTTAACGATCTTGAAGAGGATAACAGATGCTCGGTATAACTCATCTTTGATGAGTCCCTCATCACATGTTTAATGAACCTGAAGAAGGAGGGGTTCAATCCCATAGGGGTCCTTCAATGTGTAATTTTATGAGCCCAGAGAAGGTAGAATCACTAGTCTTTTCATGTTTAGAGATTCTGAAAAGAACTTAAATAAGACTCGAGGGTTGTTATATTTTATAAATTTAGTCCCCCGAGCCCAAAAAAGTATAAAACAATACAAGGGAGAACTCTTCTAGCCAAGGTTGACTAGAGTATTCATTTTTCGTAATTAGTCCATCTGGTCTAGAAAAGGGTTAAAATTACACCAAATAGACGCCCTTTCAAATCCTTTTAATGAGTGTGAAAGGAAACTAGCTCGCTCGACAATCTTTTCATGTTTAGAGAGTCTGAAAAGAGCCTAAAGGAGACTCTAAAGAGTTCCTTTTTTGTATAGTTTTTAAGAGCCTGAAAAAGTGAGAAAAGTATACTTGATAACTTATTCTCATGTATTTATGAGCATGAGAAAGAAAAAAGACTAAGATTGTCTAGAGAGAATGAGTGGCATGCAACTAAGTTCCAATGGATGGAATGACTCCTAAGCAATGACTGCGATAGGAAGTAGCAAGTAGGCATGGAAAGCAAGGACCACTCATAACAACATGTATTTCTAGAGGGTAGCTACAAAATGGGAGCAACATGATGCGAATGACTAGTGTCATGCATAATTTCAATGACCATAATCAAGCGAGATGACAAATAGCAGCGAAGCAATAACAAGTGCAATCATTAAGTAGACAATAAGATGTTTGCATCATTTTTTAACGAGCTTAAAATAGAGAATGAATTATGCTCGAAGTGTCTACTTCATTTTATAATGATCTTGAAAAAAAGAATGAAACTATGTTCGTGGTTGGTTTCATTTTTTAACGAGATTGAAACCGAAAAATGAACTATGATTAGAATGATACCCATTGATGGGTTTATTTTCAACGTGATGTCCAAATGTTGGTACTTTTAGTGGTACCCATTGGCAGGTTTTCCCTCAGCATGATGTTCGAAGGTTGGTACTTTTCCCCTAGCATGATCGACACAAGCTAGCATCTTAACTCTAACATGATGTCCAGAGGCTGGAGACATGCCCCCCAAGCTTCGTTTCATCCACCGACTCTTCTTCTACACCTGATTAGACTATTGGATACTAATAGGAATAGGTTCACCAGAGAGGGAGGAAGAAAGAGGATCATCTGACACAGGCGAAGGAAATGAAGGTTAAGGTACTGGATCTAGTGGAAGAATCGACTCAATTGGAGGGAGGTTCTGTTTCATTTTTTAATGAGCTTGACATAAACAATGAACTATGCTCATGGTTATCTGTTTTATTTTTTAATGATCTTGACATAGAAAGTGAACTATGCTCATGGTTATCTATTTCAGTTTTTAATGAGCTTGAAAAAGAAAGAGAACTATGCTCATGAACCTTGACCATGGCTTCCAATAGGTCTTCATCAGACGAAAGAACAATGCTTTGGAAAGAGTTTATGTCAAGAGACTCAGTAGGGGTAATGAGGGAAAGATCGGGCTCCAAAACCCCCATTGAAGAGTTCACCATGTCAATTACTGGATCTGAGTCTAAAGAAGTTGAGCATATAGTGAAAGGATCCTTCTCATTAACAGTTGAAGGCATGGGACATGATACCACATAATTAACCTGTGGCAGGAGGGATGTCACTTTCGTATAAGGAACATTCGGGGAAGTCAGATGGTTGGAATTCAGATCATGACTAATTAATGAAAGTTTGTCAATGGTCATAATGTTTCCATTACGAGGGAAATACATAATTGAAAGAGTTTGGACATGACAAATTTCATAGCATAGACATAGTCCCACCTTTCCCTCCTAAGGTGATAGGCATTTGAGCAAGGATCCCTAAAGTTTCATTGGATCTTCTATTAAAACCCAATAGATGATGGGTAACCGACATAAGTTGAGGGGAAACCATAGCTTGCCAAGCATTTGAGGATATAATGCTAACATAAGCACCTTCGTCTACAATAATGTGATGTATGATCTTATTGCAAACCTACACAACAATTTGGAAAGGCATGTAGGATGGAAGGTGAGGCTTCACCAGCTTATTCCAATCAAAGGAAATGACCTCAGTACTTGGAGGGGGTTAAGTTGAAACAGGTGAAATGCCCCCTTGTCCAGAGGAATATGGAGTATCAAAGAAAAACATGAATGGTATCCACTTCACTCCCAAAGGGAAGAGTGGGATCGACCGACGATTGAATCATATCAACCACTTCATCAATCAACGGTTGGTTGGGAGAGGACTCATGGGAAGCAACAAAAGGTTGTTGCTGGGAAACAACAATGTATTCTAACAATTGCAAAGCTTCATCCATACAAGGGAAAAGGTAAGTGAGGTGAATTTCTTCACATAATCGATAAGGAATCCTGACTTTACCCTTTCCCCCCCAACCTTATGATCACGGGTTGATGGGTTGTCACCAGCATGATTTGCAGCGACTAGCGACACGGGTTGTTGATAACCCATGAACCGTACTTCTAAGACCTTGGGAATACCAGGGAAATGGTTAATTTTATCGCATAATCTGTACTTGCCTAAAGACCAAAGCAAGTAGATACAAGATTGGTGTAATAGGGGGTGACCTATCACTGTCACCTTAATAGGAAACCCCTTTCTATTTAGGTTTATATCAATGTACCCCACGAGAGATGTCCCTAATGACCTGAGGGTTTGAGAAGGCTAAGGCCAAAGTATAAGAAAGTTCCCCCCTCTCTCACAAGTCACTCAATTTCAAAGGGTTCTTTTATGTCTTATAGATATGAAGAAAAATATAAATGAGGTGTACTTGCCAAGAACAAGACCACAAAATAGAAAAAGGGCACTTTCCAGGTACCAAAATGATGTTAATACTTCATAAGACAATAAACTCTTGGGAAATAGACTAGATGATATAAAATTGCATTAGTATAACAATTTACAACAACAATGATAAATTTGTAACAACCACAATAAATATACTTCAAAATGCTTGAGAAAAGACTAGAAATAGTAGCTTTAATAGGGAAAATTGATATTAGATAGTCACAAGTAGATTTAGCAATGTCTAGCTAGCATAACATGTCACTTTTGAAGTCAATTCGTTGTTTTTATATGGTTGTAGCAATATTTTGCAACAACAACAAGTTAATTAGTGAAATAGGCTAATCTAAGGTTAGTAGGAGTTAGTTGATGTTCCAAAGAAGATAGTTTGAAAGTTGTTTGATCAATCAATCACTAGTAGTGAATAGACTAGTGCCTTCTTGGGTAATGGAGTCAATGATAACAACAACAAATATTAGGGGGAAATAGCAACGATAATACTTAGTCAAAAGGAGATGGAGAAGATGAGAGAGGTGTTGGTAACCCAAGGCCTCAAACATCCAAGTCCAAGAGATAATTGCTAGAAAGTAAGGAAACTTAGGCCCTAGCGATTTCTCTTTTCTTAGACAAATTGAAACAAAATATGCAATAGGAAATGTAAGTAGGGTTACTAGAGTGCTATAATGGGAGGGCTCTAGTATATACTTTTATATAAGGTGCTCTTTGAGAAATTTAAACAAGTAGAAAATTATAGAGAAAGTGATAATAACTTATGCCTTTCTCCTAGGGTTTCAAGCAAGCAATTTCATAATCTTTGACATGAAACAAATAAAATTCACCATAAGCATTCATTCACAATAAAGAAATGAAGATTTTCTACTTACTTCACCAATAATAATTAAGCTCAAATCCTAGTTGAAGATTTTCCACCATGAAAATAGCCAAGATACACAAAAAACGCCTCTCCAAGAAGTTGCACACCACTTAGTTTCAACAAAATACCCTTAAAGAGGGCCGAATTTTAGACCACCACTTGTGTGATGAGTGAATGATGAATAAAATTGAGAGTTTTATCTCTTATTTATACAATATCAATGACCTTTAATTACAATTAGGTCATAAAAAATCCGATATGGCCAAATTACATTTAAAATCCAGTTTTTACATAAATGACAGTAATTAAACCCTAGTTTCATCTTCAAGGGTGACATCATGCCCTTCTAGGGTGACGTTAGGTCCCCAAGGTTGAACACTAGGAATCAAATGCAAAACATTTGGCCTTTGGAGGCCCTAAATGCTGCCACATGTGCCAACTAGCACCAAACCGTCCTCATAAATGCAAGCCCTGACTGGATGACATCCAGGGTCAAAATGATGACGTCAGGGGCCCTCAAGGGTCAACGTCCTGGTGGAAAGGAAAAACCCCCCTGGGTTTAGGTCTGTCGGAGTGTCCCTGGTGCAATGTCCTTGTTTCTTCTTGGTGCCAGCCTTTGGTTTCTCTTTCCCTCTGGTGGGGTCACAACATCCATCTGTTGGGATTTCAGCCCCATGGAGGTACGACCTAATCATTCCCCCATATGTACCTGTCAACCTGGAAAAGTCCTGCAACAACAACAAGTACGCCCTCCAGCGGCTCATAATTCACAGGGATCATAGCAATGTCAATCACATATAATAATTAAATTATCCAAACATGTCCATCAAACCCCCCTTTATGCAGACAAATGCTCAAAGACGTTATGCAGTTTAACAAGTTAGGTTTGGAGAAAGTCTCAGGATGTCCTATTGGGCTAATCCTCCTCAAGTTTGGGGTGTTTCCCAGGTGAGAACCAATCTAAGTTCATGTAAGTGTGTGTGAGGTGGCGTAGGGGAAATATTTGGGCATAGGGTGCAATGATAACATGGAAATGGTCTTACCAGTGGGTGCCTCTGTAGAGGGAGAGATGCACCTTATCATGGATGCCATTGTTTCCTAGCCCATTCAATGCCTTTTATTCTTAGTCTTATTTCTTTTGGTATTTTTTCTTTTCAATGGAAAAGATGGGGGACACTGTCCTCGCATGGTGACCAGAGGTGACAATGTTACCCACAAGCATTTCACGGAAATGAGAAGGCTGGCTCATGATGCGACGCCCTTTCTCTTGGCTATGCCACCAAGAGCCACTACCCTAGTTTGGTGACCAGATAGATGGTAGTGTCATACCACTACATGCCAATGGACCTAATAGGCTGGCTCATTATGAGACCTCCCATCCACCAACCAGTACCTTGAGTTTTGATTTATCTTATTGGTCCCCTTTTCTTATTGAGAAGCCTTTTATTTCTTTCTCGGGAATCCTTGGGTGAAGCATCTCAAAGGTTTCATTTTGGCTTTTAACTCTTTCCAGTTATTTTTATCCCCTGGGCCTTTAGCCTCTTCTTCCCACAAGGCAAGGTACAACCCTTCATAGTGTGGCAAATCCCAATTCTCGAACAAAGGTAGGGGGAAATGAGAGGAATACAAATGGAAAGTGGTAAGTATGAAGGAAATGTACGATGACCTTTCATAGACCCACCCAGTGGAAACCCATCCCAAAGGGAGATCAACTTGCTAGGGCATCATGTCACCCTTCCAGGTATGAACAAGTTAAAGAGCATAATCTCCAAGAAAACATTATGAAATGAAGGAGAATTCAATGCAACATATTCAAGTGCTTCAATAGTCTGAGTGACACATACCATGATACCCAGACTCATTACCTCATGGAGCAAGACTTATTGCTAATTTAGGACCAGGCTGGTGGGATGGATGCTGATGCTATTGATATATGGGATGCACTGAAGAAAAGGTGGGCTCTCTGGGGCCATGCTGAAGTCATCTGGATCTCGACACTCCATGTCTAGGACCTGTGGGCATCGAGACATGATCTCCTTAGTTATCCCTAGGATAAGTGATAACAATTAAGAAGGTGTTCACCCTTACAAAGCCTGCAAGGGTATTTGGGTTTGCGACCTATGTTGGTAGGCTTTTCAACATTACCAGAACTCATGAAAGTCACTGGTTGATTGCTACTTGCTTATTTTGCTTCGTCTTGTTCTTCCTTATCTTCTTCTTCTTAGCCTATTGGTTACTAGCATCAAAAATTTCACCATGATAGGAAGAAGAAAGGGAAGAAGACGTGACGGGTGAAGATGGCAAAGGGTCAACAAGAGGTTGATGTTCTTGAGGTGGAGATCTTGCTTGGGCAGCAATAGGGGCATTCATGACCACTAGATTGGAAAACAACCATACTGGTAACCCCACAATGAAAGTGGGAAGAGTCAATGTAGCGATGTAGGGAGGACCAACGTTTCTAAAACAAGGAAAATCACAAGGTTCACTTTGAAAAGGGGTCCCTTGGTTGGTAACCTCAGAAACTGTTTCCATGGATGCAGATTCAACCTAGGGTCTTCTAAACGTCAAAGAGAACACACTACCAAAGTCCCTACAATATAAGAGCAAGCAAACAACTCCCCTATGACAAGGAGAAAGGAAGTAAGGATCTTCCGAAGATGGGATATGAGGTCGTCAATGAAGAAACGAGCAACATTTACGATAACCTTCACGTAACAATCCCCCAATGTGCAAGTAAGATCCCGCAGGAAAATACCCTCCTAGTTCACTGAAGTGGAGATTTAACATCTATCGTATGTACCACAAGTAACCATTCTTGCAGAAGGAATTCCCCTTGCAGTCACTTGTGTTGAATTCTAGGAGAGGTTACTATGTTTACCAATTTACAATGAANAAACTAAGAAGAAGTGGTTTCACTCCAAGGACTTGCCACTTTTCAAAGCCCAAAACATGCAATAGTCCCACTAGGCAAACGATAGAGGGAAAATCTCAATCGATCACTTCGATTGACCTCGTGTTTGACTCCCGTGTGAGAGGATATTTCTGACTAACGTTAATTGCTACTACTGGATTTTACACTCTCTAGTATTCTATAGTATCATTCTCGTGGCCTTGAAGAGTTAACTCTCCACCCTATTATCAAGGCCCTAAAATCCTAGACCTAGACGGTTTTCTATCAAATAAAAAAGTCTAATTGATTTTAGATTATGTGCCTCATTCCTTTTAATATTTGTTTGTTACTCAACACGGTAAGTGGAAGTGAAACTGATGGTGTTATGACTCGACTCCAAAACCATGCAGAAATAATGAATGCAAAGATTTTGTTTTCGACGAATGCTAGCTATGGTAAAGAAGAGAGTATTTTGCTTTCCCAAATGCATATTCCCAATGCAAATTACTTCTCTCTAAAGTGCAAGCTTGATCATGCCCCTCTAGAATGAAATATTTTATTTTGTTTGTTTTTCAAATGTAATGAAATAAATTCAAATGCAACTCTTTTTTGCTTCCTTACTTTCAAACAAAATGAAATAATTCAATGATGATGCAAAGGATCACGAAGCAAAAAGACACAAACAAAACTTTCACTCAAAAATTGACAAGAACTCAAAGAATTCAAATGCAAGAATGCCCTCAACAAATGTTCAAGCAAGAACCCAAAAATGTAAAGTAAAGGAAAACCACTTTTTGGAACCTCAGAATTCAAGTAGAAGAGATCAAAGATCAATGTAAAGTTGTAGCAAGGCCAAAGAGTTCAGGAGTGCACTCAAGGGATCAAAATTTTTCCCAAAAGGATAAGTACGAGAAAATAAAAAATAAGGCTTAATGCAACATCTGAAATCCCCAAATCAAGGACAAGTAAAACACCTACAAGGCATTGGAATCAAGGTGACATAAGTTTGAATGCCTACAATTGATAAGGATCAAAATACTAATGACATAGACTTGGCCAAAGGATTGAGTTAACCTAGGACAATCATGTACACTTCACAATTTGATAGGAGATGGAAACTTGAAAGAGGCAACAAAAATATGATAAACACTAAACTTTAATCATTCAAAGCCACAATCATGCATGAAAGACTCTGATATAAGGTTCTGAGACAAAAATATGACAAAAATCAAGGAAGTAAAAGTCAAAATCCACTCTAAGAGAGGATTATCGCCCTTGTAACATTGCAGACAGGCGAATGATTAAGGTTTCTTCGCTCCCCAAGACATTAAGAGAGGGGGATAATCATGGTTTCATCGCTCCCCAAGACACTTCCATAGAGTGTTAATCAAGGTTTCATTGCTATGTATTCCCTTATAAGGGGGGGATGAAGTATGTAAAGTTGTGAAAAGACACAAACCTTTCCTAGACTGAGAAAGGGTCAGGTTCTTGACTCAATAAGATTCCCAATTATGATGAGGGAAGGGGAGAATTCAAAGAGGATACATACAATCCAAAAGGATCAAGCAACAAATAAAAATTCAAAGGGCTAGAAAACACTAAGAAAGGAATATGAGCATTCCCCAGTGGATTCGCCAAGTTTATGTTGCAGAAAAATTCCCTGCAGACAGGTGAAAACCCCCTTGGATCAAGACCCCTTTGATCCAAGATAGAAGGTAACAAATGGTTTACTTCTCCCCCCTTAAATCTATTCTACATGTCAACAATCAGAATGAGAAGAGAAGGATATATGACTTACCTCTTTTTTGTCAGTTGTCCTCGCTGCTCCAACCCTTGATATTGATGTCCAAGCTCTTGGTGCAAGAGAAGTTCTACAAGAAACAAAGAAAAACCTCCTTCTTACACACTATATTGTTAAGCAGAACAAATCTATCTATGATGAAATAGACAATAGTAGACATGCATATGGTAAAGAACACAAGCATGAGGGGAATAAACCAAGTTAAATATTAATGGAAAGCAATCAATAGTGAAGTAATTACAACCTCAATCTCGATGTTGCAACAACTCCTCCAAGCTCTCCTTTCCATCCCCTTGAATGTCACAAAATCATAAGTGTGGTGCTCTAATTTCTCCCCCCTTTTTCACTCAAGCATGGTCTCCATTATATAGGCATTGAGGCATAACAACCATAAGATAATTTTGGGGAGAGTATGTGATCAAATGAGGATTTGGCTGAACCAACAAGATTGACCTTGCATTGAATAGAGGGTAGCTCAAATCAATCCCTTAACCAACTGAAATCTCTTGGAAACAATCACAAAAAATAAGACATGATGGTTGCAACTACTTCATCACCCCCTATAACTGAGCACAGGGTGAGACTATCACTCCCCTATAACTGAGCAAGGTGTGATGACCATGGTTTATCCCTCCTTATATATGGGTAGGGGTGAAATGAAGCTCAAACAAAGCCAAAAACTCAAAGGAAAAGGTAGTGTTTCAACCTCCAAGTGATAGATTTCTTCTTCAACATGTTTAGGGTTTATGACACACACTTCCACATGATGAAATTGTGACACTTGATAAAATGCAACATTTGTGACACTTAAGTGTGACATTTGGTAGTGTGAAACTTGCGACATTTGCGACATTTAAGTGCGATATTTGTGACATTTAAGTGCGACACTTAGGTGTGTAATACTATTCCCCGATCTAATCATATTCCTACTCCTTGCAATCGTATCAAGTTTGCCCTCCGAGATCATCTTGACTAGATTGACATGTATCATGTGCTCGACTGGTGTGGATCTCCTTTTATAATATCAATTGCTATTTGTGACGTTTATTTGTCACACGATGTGTCGTCTTTCCTCCCATGGTCGCTTTCCATTCGTCGCATCCAAATTTGAACGATCGTGACCTCCATATGACATACCTACCCAATTACTCAAAATCTACCTAATTTACCTTACTCCTATTTTTGGTCCCTAGGTGCAAAACCTCGAATGGTATGGAACCCTAACTGGAATAGAACACTCACTCATGTGTAATTTGGCCTCATTATCTTAAAAATTTTTTATTGTTATTTTTGTACTTAATTTGTATATTTTTATTTTATTTAGTTCTTTAATTTTTTTTTTATTTTTGTATTTATTTATCTCCATTTGTATTTTGCCCTTGGTTTTGCAAAACCACATGGTTTTGACTGCACATGGTAATTGCTCTTGTTTTTTCCCCATGGTTTTCCCTTAAGTTACCTTTGGTATTTATTTTTTTACATGGGAAAAATCAAGTTTACTTTAAAAATGTTTTTACATGGTTCAAATGTTTTTACATGGGTAAACTATTTGTTACATGATGTGTTTTGTTTAAAAACCTAATGTATATGTATATTCTCATGTTTTCATACCTATTAAAATTAGAAACAATTTGATTTTTATTTTTATTTTTATATTTATTCGTTTATTTATTTTTCATTTTCATTTTAATTTTGTTTTTTCCATTCTTCCCCTAAGTCCTAGGTTCTATATTTTTATTGTATTTTTCTTATTTAATATCATTTTAGTTTCATTTGATTTTTAATTTAACTTTTTCATTTTTTCCCCTCACCCATTAGAATTCAACTTGATATTTCATTAGAGTTATCCACATGCTTCTTCCCATTGGTGTGCATCTCCACTTTATAGTAATTTTTTTTATTTTCTATTTATTGAGGCCAAAATTACAACACAACCCCTAGGTCCTATGCCTTCCCTAGATTCTTACACAAATCAAGTAAAGGGGTTAAAAAATATATGAACCATTAAGTATTGAATTACCTCATTCATGTGGTACAATGATTTTCATGTTGAAGATTAACGACCCAAATTCACCCACAAGTAGATCAAGGGTTACTAAGCACCGAATTTCAAACGAACATAGCTTGAGCTACATGTATTAGAAGTGAGCCTGAGATACCTTGTTGGAAAGGTATCAAGATGAAGAATGCCTTGGGAGAGGGATTCCAACCAAAAAAGTGACAGAAGATCCCAAAAAATGTGAAAACAAAAGGTCACGNATCTAGAGCTACAGAAAATAAAATCAGGCCTAGGATAGCTCGTCGGAAAGATAACAAAGAATATAATAGGATGGTGCAGCTAGTGTTGATATATTGAGGGCGAAAATTCTTAGAAATGCATAAAAAAAGAGAGGCCTGAATTTAATTAGAAAATGGACTGTGCAATGTTCATGCAGTTGTGTCTGGAGCTACATGAGTTTAAATCGGACCTGCAAGGGCACATTAGAAAGATAAGACATAGAAGAAGAAGATGAAATGATCTTAATTATTAGAATAACACCAGGAATTCCCAGAATAACTCAAAGAACAAAAGAGGACGCTAATGGGAAGAGTTAATAACGTTTTCAAAAAATATCACTCATGGACAACAAATAAAATGAAAATGATTACTAAACGGTCTCTTCAAATTCTTTTTACCTATTGATTTTCGAAAATATAAGAGAGATTGAAAATGTAAAATGATAAAACAAAGGGAAATTAAATGAAATGAACAGTCACAAGAACTAAGGAGTCTCTCTTATTTTATAAAGATAATTTGTTGAATGTAGTAATGGAATTTAGCCCATTGTGTATACTATTGAGACTCTTATTGTTGGATATACGAAGAGCACAAGCTATTTTTGAAGTCATAACTATTAGCAAATGTGTTTGGGACTAATCCATAAAAGTGTTTGTCATCTGAGTTTTTCTGAGTGTTGATCATAAGAACTATTCCTGTGCTTAGCATTTAGGATGCTCATGCTATTGTGATTTCTTCTGAGTACATGGATGATGTTACAAGTCTCATTTGCAATTAGTTGTGATAATATATGTAATATTATTGCTTTAACATATTCTTGGCTGCCATGAACTATTTTTGTTGTCAAAGATATCATTTTAAATTGTGTTCATCTATTAGTTTCACTCTTGCGCAAGATAAGTTAGAAGCAGTTAGATTAGATTAGTTTGTTTATGTTTTAGATTAGATTCGAAGTTAATTAGAATTCTTTGGGGGACAATTCACTATCTTTCCCCATTATTCTTTTAATTCTTAGTGGCAACCAAGCCCACATACTGGTCTAAAATGCTACACCAAATGAGAGTAAGTTTAATTGGGACCTACCATCGGGCGTTCTCCCTTACCTACTTGACATGAAATTTGGGCCCGTCAACACTTTCATAATTAAACCTATTCACATATTAAACCTCTTTTCTTTCGTGCATAATATGGTTTATGGATTAAACCTCTTTTAATTCATGTTTTCACATTTAAAAAATTATTTTTTTCCATTAGTGCCATTCATGGTCATTCTTGTATTTCCAACAAACTCACCAAGTAAAAATTAATTGTTTTTTTCTAACACTCGTGCTATGCATGCTCGTTATGCATGGAGCCATACATGGCTATTGGGGTATTTCCAATGAACTCACCAAGTTATTTTTTGTAACAGCTAACTAAGACGAACAAACCCTTGGTCGACGACGATCAATAATGTTTCTAGATACACAGTGTGGCTTACATATTGTAAGCACTCGAGATTGTGATAACTGGGAAGGGATAGCGAGCATACTTGATGAATGGATGCTTTTTGGATTCTATATTTTTTTTCTTTGATTGGTGGGATCAACAATTATTTGGGCATGTACTTGCGTGACACGGGGTCATGTTATCCGACTGCTACCACTATTTACTCTAGGTGTTCCCACAATGCCCCATATGCAACACACAAGTTAAGCTGGGGTTTCGAATCGATGACTTCACATAACACATTTCCTTAACAATACAATCCATCATGACTACCCTACATCCTAGGGGTGGGATACTATATTTTAAAACATAACACAAGTGACATTTTCATCTTTGTTTATTTTTAATGTCAGGGATTTCATTTGAGTCAAAGCTGAGCAAGGAAACTTTGTCTTAGGATTTTGATAGGCTATAGGTTTTCTTGGTGCATTATAGAAGAGCTAGGTAAGTTGCACATGCCTGTTACTCCGTAAGAAAATACTCCTGATAAAACCCTTATTTTTATGAACAAGTACACTTTATGACGTCGTGAATCATCATTGATTTTGGTAGAGACATGAATTCAAATAATTTATCGAGAAGTATTCCTCCATATTTGAGTAATCTTACAAGACTCCTATGATTGGAACTATCCAACAATTCCATTAGTGGATAATTTCTAGTTGAGATGAAGAGACTTATTAATTGCGATTACTTGTAAGTATTATATTTTCTTGAGTATACTTTTTTCCCGTGAGAGGGAATATGGATTTTATATGTTGCTACCTTCCTAATTAACGATTATGTTATTGATTGTTTCAACCACTTCAATAAAAATAACTTGAATGGATCAATTCCACCATTCCACTAGAGGTTTTCCACGAAAATATGACCCTAAAACACGTGTAATTTAAGTACATATGTTCATTGCACAACAAGGATTTTATTCAATTCATAATAAACTATTTTGATCAAATTAGACCCTGAACATAGGGCCACTATGTGCATGTTATTCAATGACAATTCATATACATGAGAGAACTTCTCAACTGTTCGAAATGTATCATCCTTGACTACCATTTGAGTCTCCCATATGATATACTTCTTTGTAATTTTAAGTTACACAAAATCTCCAACTACTCTAAATGTTATCATGTTGGAGATAAATTTTAACACCCACTCATAGTGATGTTCAATTTACTGAGTGTGGTGTCAACTAAGTATGTAATCAAATGATGCTACTTTGTAGCATCAAAGAACATGCCATTTTTTGCATTGGAGAGTCGACATATTTCTAGAGACTAATTAATTAACCATCTTATCCATCCTTTAAATCAAACTACCATGCCAATGCTAACTCCTTCACTTATCCATCTCCGCAATTGTAAAATCCCACTAGTACTAATACTAAACGTAATTGGATATAGTTCTCAAATTAAATAATTTGAAATTTAATTAAATAATTCCCAAATTAATCCTTTCTCGTTTGCCTCTGTGAGTCATGCTAGGAATGGATATTTCCTATTTTTAAAATTAAACCCAAAATTGTTTTTTAAATAAAAAAATATTTTTAATTATATACATAGATTTAAATTTCACATGCAAAACTTTTAACAAATTATACTATGGGAAAGGTCCATAAAATATTTTCAAATACATGAATTATATGGAGATAACCAAGAAAACACTTAAAATTAGAGTGTTTGGAAAGATACATAGCTATGTTCTACGGTAACAAGAAGCTGGATATATAACATAAATATATAAAATATTTATTCAAACAGAGCTTGTTGGAGACATAGATTCACAACATTACATATTTTCAATCTTGAAAGAAAAAACATGCAGTGAAACTCTACAAAATTTACCAAAGATATCCAGCTCTAAACACAACAAAGGAATTATGGAATTTTAACTTCAATAATCTTAGGTTTCTTTGGCTCGAGCGGGGAATCTTTGGAACCATTGCGGTTAGCACTCCATCCATGGTAGATATAACCATCCTGACACTAACTCTTTCACGTATCCATCTCCGCAATTGTAAAATCCCACTAGTACTAGAGCTACTTGTAATTGGATATTCCCAAATTAAATAATTTGGAAATTAAATTAAATAATCCCCATATTAATACTGGTAGTGAATATTTCCTATACATCAGGCTGTGGTAACTTTTAAAATTAAATCCAAAAATTATTTTTTAAATATAAATTTATTTTTAAATACATACAAAACATTTAGATTTAAATTCCATATGAAAAACTTTTAACAAATTATACTATGGGTGAGGTCCATGAAAACTTTTCAAATACAAAAATTATATTGAGATAACCAAGAAAACACTTAAAATTAGAGTTTTCGAAAAGATGTAGAGCTCTGTTCTATGGTAATGGGAAGATCTATACATAGCAGAAATATATAAAATCTTTATTCAAATGCATCTCATTGGAGAAATATAATTACCTATTGTTAATTTTAAAAGGAAAAACATGTAGTGAAACCCTACAAATTTTACCAAATATATTGATCTCTTCACACATATTGAAGGAATTACGTAATTTTAACTTTAATAGTCTTAGGTTTCTTTGGCTCTAGTGGGGGAAGCTTCCTCCATCCTAACACATGACATATACAACCTCAAGGTTGCAATAAGTGGGAAGAATGAATTTCCTCATGAACTTCCCCACCCTACACTTCATGAGAATGCATTTCACTTGGGTAGGTGCAAGTTAATAATGGTCTCTCATGACGTGTTAGTGGCAATGCAAACATGGAAAAAGATGAAATGTAGGAAATTGAATTAGCTTTCTCAATATACAATTTTTATTTATAGATTTTGTGAATAAATATGTGAAATTTGGGCCTTTCTAATAGTGGTATGTTATTTTTCAAGAAAAATATAATGTACATGTTTCCGTTAGTGCAGGTGTTGAGTACCTTAACAATGGAATTTTCTTAAGAAAATTTGTACAATTGTAGAGAACCCATTTCTCTAGTGCGGGGCATTTTTTCAAAATTTATAATGTTAGTTTTATTTATTTTTAAAATTATTAAAGTAGTTATGTCCTTGCAATTACAACACCTTGCGCTAGTGCAA
>ML815880.1:30964-41133 GCA_009831015.1 Picea engelmannii | reverse complement strand
ATATCATCCTCCCTCTCTCTACCTCTCTCCCTCCTAACATCTCTCTCAATCACTCACTCACTCAGTCTCCCTTCATTTGTCCTTCTCTCTCTCTCTCTCTCTCTCTCTCCCAGTTGAGAAAATAGGATTCTTAGTTTCATTGGTCCACTTGAGAACAATTATAAAGAAAACCTTAGCCATGGTTTTATTACCTTTTTGCCTCCAACCTTTTTCATATTAGTGAAAAATTCAACATGTCTAGCTCGACTTGTCAAGTTATTGATCTTCATTAATTCACCTGGATGTATTGCATGATTCAAGTCAAATGCTTGGTACATATCATGATTAACCAAAACTTGCAACGAACTTGTAATGATTAGGTCATTAATATCTTGCTACCATTTTCCATATAATGTTCTTTCATGGCATTGAGCATGTGCCCCTATGTGAATTGTTAATGTGTTAATTGTATTAATGCTTGAATGAGCCTTTGTAGAGAGTTTTGTGATGTGATATTTACTTGGTAAAATGCATCCATGAATGTATTGACGCCCTAGTCACTATGTTTAGTCTTAAAGTTTTCCTTTATGCCAAATTTCCTATTCATGTCCCCAAATCAATATTAAGAGAGGATGTTGAATTTATGTTGGTCAATCTTGAATTATGTTGTAACCCTAAGGGGAAATCTTGTGGTCTCGATGGGTTATGTTCACACACCATATGTTTTCAAATTGTGACCACAATTGTTGTTAGTGAGATCCCCTTAGGGGTATTGCACCTGGGGTTAGGCTTCACATCAATGTTACCCTAAACACCTATATATTAGACATGTCTAACCTCATTTGTATACATCAAGACAATGAATTCATTTTACCACTAGAGCTTATTGATATGCCTTTAGAGTACTTTTTGTACCCACATATACTTTTTATGTGTTATGGGTTTTACATTTACATACTTTTACTAATTATTAGGTTAATGCCCTCAGATAAACATAGTATGAGAGAAATAATTCTTATGGCTATTCATGAACCTTGCACTTTGAAATTGTGTGTGACTCTTGGTTGTGAGCATTGTGAAGAAAGAAAGAATGTAGTCCCCAAGAGAATTGAGAAATCATCGTGGATCATAAGTCTACGGCAGACATATATGTTTGAATGTGTTTGTTTTGGCCGATTTGGAGGATATTTTTTCATGGTTCACGAGCTCTCCAAGACAAAAATTTGGGCTCCGACACATATGTGAATTTTGTACCATTAAGTATACATATTTTAGTTTTGGTTGTGGCTCTCCCAACAATCGCTTACCACTGTTGAAGGCTTCAATACAATGAGATATCTTTGCATTTTTTTGTTGCTACATGTTTTAGCCATCCAACCCACAATCACACGACTCTAGATTGCACATTTCTTAAAACATGCTATGTATTTTTAGAGTTATTGCATCTTATTTTCATTGTTATCGGTTGTGCCCCTTGATCTACAATTTATATTTTACATTTGATGGACAACATTTTCATTTGTGGAGTGAGTTTTGTTGGTTAATGTTCATTATGACATCATAATGAAAATTTCCTATGAATGGTATGAGGCATGACAAACTTCATTGTAATAGAAGATAAGGGAAGATTTGTTGCCTCGATTGTTGCAGAGATGAATGTGTAATACTATTTTATTTGACTCATGCTATTCACAATAATCTCAATCTCCCCAATCTCACCCATGGCCCTCTCCAATGAACAAATAAATCTAATGATTTTTTCAATGTGTTCACTCTTTTCATTTTTATCCGAAGGTACATCTAAGCTCATGTGTTTCTAATCTACATGCCTCATTGCTACGTTCAACCTATTGGAGGAACTTTTGCAATTTGAATCCAATATGTGATTGTAAGTTATATTATTTATATATTTTTATTATTATATGTTGCAAACCAAAGGCTTAAATGATTTGCCTTCTTATATTTATTATTAAAGTCTTTGAGGGAGGCTTCACAAAGCCTTTTGAACAAGGGAAATAGCTGCAAAGCAGCTAGTCCCTGCCTCATTCATTGAGCTTAGTTTTTAATTACTTTACCAAATTCAATGCTGAGCAGCTAGGCACATGGCTGATGTGTTGGGGGGCACTAGAGCACATGGCCCTGACTATCTACAATATTTTAAGGAGTGTCATGTGAGCTTAGAATTTAACATTGGGGGCACTAGAGCACATGGCCTTGGCTATCTACAATATTTTAAGGAGTGTCATGTGAGATTAGAGTTTAACATGCATAGACATGTTGCCTAGACTTTCACATGCATAGACATGTTCAAAAAAAATATCAAAATTTATGGAGTTGTTCGTGGCAACTTTGTAGAAACACAAGCAAATGGCCGATGTGTATAATAAAATAAGTTTTGGAAAATCCTCTTAAAATTTGAAAGCTTTAAGTTTTAGAAGTAAAGAAAAATATTGAGGTCGTGGCAACATCAAAGGTTTAGTCCTCCCCGGATAAAAAAAATTAGCGAATGGTAGGGATGAGCGCTGTTGCAATGGAAATTTGAATTTAAAATTTGTAAATTCATATAACATCCCTCAAAGCCTAAGTTTTAATTATTTCCAATCAATTTCAAATTGCGTTCATCTTAAGAAAGGAAGAATAGGGACCATTATAGATGCGACAAACCACCTTATTATCGTCTTCTCAGTTGCAGCCATGCATTTATCATTTGTTATATGAAATGATCTAATTATCTAAAACTGTCCTCTATATAAAATGATCGTCATCATGGATCAAGTTTACAAATAATAAGGATTATATAAAACGACTATAGAGAAAAGTTGCAAGCAGTAAATTTGGTAGAAATTTAAGAAAATCGATTAAGTTAAGAAATCCTTGCAGACTTGAGATAAGGATTAGTTTTAAAACAACCTTCTTTAAACATAATTCTGAGCAATAAATTTGATACAAATTTAAATGTTTAATATAAATATATAATTAAGCAGAATTCTGAGCAATAAATTTGATACAAATTTAAATGTTTAATATAAATATATTATTAAACACAAAAATAATTATTTCAATACTTAATGAAGAATCAATTATAATAATATGTGTAGGCAATACGAGAAGCAAGAAGCACATTTTCCACACGATCGAGGCCGCACATCTTCCAGAAGAAGAAGGAATCCCAAAAGGAACTAGATGGTAAAACTCATCACTATCTCCTCTAGCTGCCCAATATTGCCACTGCAACAATATATTTAAAAAACTTTTCTTGATTAGTCATATTCATCACTGATTTCAACTCTCTAATGTTGGATTTTTTGTGTCTTTCAGATCGGTGAGATTGGATGACGATATACATTGTATTATGATGAATCCAACCCTAAGTATACATATTTCGAAATATATCATAACGAACCGATGGATTCATTTATAATGTTTCTCTTTTTAACAACCATAACATTGCCTTCAATGGTGGATATATTACACTCAGCCAGTGGCAAATAACTGGAGCCGCAAAAAGAGGTAGAGGAGGGATGCTATCTTAATATGGATGAAGAGGAGTGTTTAAATCATAGGACTCTTGCTGCTCATACGGATTACATCTACACACAGGGACACAACTCGTAGAAATTAATATTCTTTGGAGTAAATCCATGCAATATCACCCACAAATACCACCATCCCTTAATAAAAATAGATGAGTGAGTCTGCACTTTTGCTAGTGTGTGCATTTTTTTTTATAAATATAAGATATTTGAGAAGGTGAAAATGTAAGTTACCAAAACAGATTGGCCATACTCCAGACGTCGGATGGATTCATCCTAAAAAGGGTCGAGCTTGAAGGGATACTCCTTCGTATCCTTCTTAGGAGTAGTTTCCCCTTCATCTCTATTGGATTTTGCAGGTAACGTACCCTCAAAACTTTATTAAATGCTACATTCAAATGTATATAAACTACTTTAATAACATAAAATAAATTTAAGAAAAAAAACAAATTAAAATAACATTAAATAAAAAACACTTCACCATCATGCATAAAGCTCGACATTTAATACTTAGCATAAAATCACATTTAACACTTAGCATAAAATCACTACTTCGCATGCAAAACACATAGTAACTTTTAGGAAAATATTAGTCCCGCTTTCTACCTGCCAGATGGCATATTTATTTTGGAATCACAGCCACACTTAGCATAAAATCACTACTTTGCATGCAAAACACGTAGTAACTTTTAGGAAAATATTAGTCTCGCTTTCTACCTGCCAGATGGCATATTTATTTTGGAATCACAACCACTAGCTGTCCTCCAGGTACCTCCACCAGCTGGGAGAGTGATCGAGTTTCGTCTTAGTGAAGAGAGATTGCAGGTGAGGAGATGAGAATGTAGGAAGGTAACCTACTTCCCCATTTTTGTAGGAAGGGAGATGAGATTGCAGGTGAGGAGATGAGAATGTAGGAAGGGAACCTACTTCCCCATTTTTGTCCGGCGATATTTCTCACTAAGGCTCATGATAAAACACTATGGTTGAATGGGCCAATTCAAATTGATGCAGAGGTTATTCATAGAATAAAAGGTCTTCCCATCAAAGGAGAACCTATTAAATTTGTTGCGAGAGACAGTAATAGTTTGATCAATAAACTCACAGGTAAGACTCTTACTGAAGGAAGGAACTTTGAGGTCTCCTCCATTCCCTTAAAGTTCGTTTGCTCCAAAGGTCGATACAAATCCAATTGCTTCGAGTCCATTCTACTCTTCTATCGGATGTAGACTCAGACACAGGACCACTAAACTATACACAGACAAACCAAATCATGGATAAAGAGGAGAGGAGAAGGTAAATGTTAAATATGTCCTCTTCCTCTATATATATCCTTCTGGTCTTTTTTACAGTTCTTAAATATTTGTGTGATTTTTTTTTTTTAAATATATGATCTTTGAAATATATATAATTCCTTTTTATGGATAGAAGACTCGTTGTCTTTGCTCATCTCTCTATAATTAATCGTTGGAGATGAGAAATCAACCACCAAAATCTATAGTTTCATGGATTCCTCATCAATTTCAGACAAAATTAATCAAAAAAATATGCCAGGAAAACCTAGAATATCTTAACCTGATAAATATGAAGGAAAGAATCAACTTTCAATGGCCTCTCTGGGGTCGGTGAGTAAGAAAGACCAATAGTAGTAGGCTGTTAGCAGAGGCCACATTACCGAAGGGGAGAGTCTTAATCATCACGTAGACTTTGTTGGCGAAGAAAGAGTTGGAGGACGATTATCCGACTATATAATGGAAAGATAAAACCTAACAAATTGGTAAGCAGATGAAACCCAACATGATCATGCTTTTCTGCAATTTGGATGCATGTTTTTTGTTTTCAGTTTTGGTTCATGATTTTTACCACAAATTTAGCTCTGATTTTGTCTTGAATCATGCAGGACTTAATTTCTCTAGATCAAAACAAAGAGCCCAAATGTACATTAATTAATGTAAGAGCTTAGTCAACACATAAATTCTAGAGAAGGTGAAAAAGAAAGTTAGTTACCAAAACAGACTCGCAACGCTCCAGACCTCCGATGGCTTCATCCTGAAAAGGGTCGAACTTGAAGGTATACTTCTTCGCAACCTTATTAGGAGCGGTTTCCCCTTCATCTCTCTTGGATTTTGCAGTGGTAACGTACCCTCCTTCCTCTAGAGAGGACCGGTTTCCCCTTCATATCTCTTGGATTTTGCAGTGGTAACGTACCCTCCTTCCTCCAGAGAGGACACATCGTGGAGGCATGTGACCGTCGTCCTGATCCCATGGGTTGGAGTAGACCTCATCATAACAGGTTCATAGTGATCCTTACCCTTAACCACTCTGTACATAGCCACCACAACTAGAACATATATTAATCCACATTTAGCATTTTGCGCAGGGTGAGGCGAGGGTGAGGCGATAACTAGGTAGAAGGCATTGTGCAGGGCCATGGGAGATGGTAGCCAGGTGGAAGGTGTTGGTCAGACATTGTGCAAAGTGGTGGGGAGGCAGTGGGTCTGTCAGACACGACCAATCAATTTTATTTAATTTTTAAATCAATTTTAAATTATGAAAATTAAGAAAATATTTTGTCCCTCCACCAGGGATATTTAGTCCCGTCAATATTCTCAGGCCAATAGAAAAATGTGAATATAGGTTTTTAAAATTATAAAAAAAAAAATAATTTTTCAAAAAAGAAATTAATAAAAAGTAATACACAACATAGATTTTTTTTTTGTAAAAAGGATACATAATGCACCAAGTAATGTTCCAGAATGCACAGGTTAATTGGAGGTCAATGTTGCGCGAGTGCTATAGTCCCTAGCCTGAGGCATGGACTAATAAAAGGGAGGAGGAAGCTTGGCTTCAATCCCCTCTCTTATAGACTTATATCTAAAGAAGAGTGTTTTTACATTGATTTAGAAGGAAACACCTTTGATAAATGAGAGTGCTTTACATTGTTTCACAAGGTGACCTTTAAGGAGGGAAAGTGAAAATTAAAAGTATCACATGAAAGTTAAAAAGTGAAAGTTCTTGTACTATTATTGTAGAGGTGAAAAATAATTTGTATAACCATAGATAAATTTAATGATTCCTTAAGGAGGTATATATACATTTTTTTAAGGTCATTTCTAAAGGAAAAAATCAATTTTTCTTTGCATTTTCTTAGGGACATGCTCATTATTTGCTTCACATCTAAACTTTTTGTTGTTTGTTGAAAGTTTCCTAGTATATTTTATTCGCTATATTAGATTTTGATGATGAAGAAGAATAATTGATTATGGAAAACATTCTAAGAAGATCGTTTCTTTGGAGTAATTTAATACCCAAATTTGCAATGAAGTTGCTTAATTATAGGATATTAATATCAATAAAAAAGATACAATTGTTGAATTGAAGAATGCTAATAGAGAAGTTACCATGCTAGTTGTAGTGTTGCAAGACTTTAACACTTACTTTATGATGAATTCATTTCCTTGTAAAATATTCAAGCCAATGAAAAATAGACCATTACTCAAATTCAAGATGCTAATTTGGGTTTTATCAACCAAAGTATTTCATTACAAGTGACTAAGTCTCCATCATCATGATAATGTAAAGTTCTCCTGAGACCTTGTCTTCCAACTTCATGATTGGTTAGAAGGGAAGGACTTATCCATCTAGGACTTGTGGCACCCCAATAAGGACCTTGTAAACTATGTGAATTAAGAAGTACTAAGGGATACTTAGAAGATTACATTAGAAAACTACAAAATTCTACTTCTCCTTTTGAGATGGATGATAAAATTATCAAGAGTTGGATGCCTAGTGTCAATGAGCTTGAAGAAAACCATGCACTTTAAGGAGCACTCTTAGTAGTCATGGGATGTTATAACCCAAGTCAATATTAACTACCATAACTCCAACAAAAAATTATTAACACAAATTCTATTTTGTTATATACACTACTACAAT
Organism: Picea engelmannii; assembly: GCA_009831015.1. NCBI lineage: Eukaryota > Viridiplantae > Streptophyta > Pinopsida > Pinales > Pinaceae > Picea > Picea engelmannii. Next base: position 33,688 of record ML815880.1, on the reverse strand, counting down.
ATAGGGCCCTAGATTCATAATTAGTGTCGCATGTTAGTGTTTCTATTTTGTTATATACACTACTAAAATATAAGGCCCTAAAGTCATAATTAATGCCGCATGTTAGTGTTTCTTTTATTATAAGTGGTTAGTGACTCATTTGGGAGGTTAATATTTTGTCTCAATGTTATTAATGCAACACAAAAAATTTCACCTTTAGAATTGTGTTGAGTGTCATGTTTCTAATCATTAAGTTTTTAAATTTAATTATTATTTATTTATAATTATTATAAATTAATTTTTCTAATTAATTATCAATTACTATCATGTTATTATTAATAAAATTTATTATAGTTAATCATTTTTCATTTATACATTTATTTTTAATCAATGTACATCTAATCTATTGATCATCATTAAAATAAAATAATATATTTTAAATCATTTTACATAACATTCAATAACATTCAATCAATTTCACTATATGATAAACAAAAACAAAAACATGTATTCAAAAATACAATTATAAAATTTAATTCAAATTGATAAATAACTATGTATCTTTTTTCTTTCAATGTATGTAGCAAAAACTTGCAATGACTCGTCTACAACACTACATGAGTCTCAATTAAAATTTATATCGATACCTCTTCATCCTTCGAATCCTCTATACTCATCCTTTTATCCCCCCTCATCCTTGCAATGTAAGAACATTATACTAAAAGAGCATGAGTGATTTTAATAAAGGAAGAATATATTAAGTTAAAAAATTGTCAATATTCTCCGATTCTTTCAAACCCTCCTTATCATTTAGAAAAACATAATAAAATAACAATTCAATTAAAGAAATAATTCTAACTATTAATACATAATTATCAATTTATGGGGATCTAAATCTCTCACATCTATTTGTTTTTGGTGTCTTAAGGTGATCCACTCCATGTTTTACCTTCGTGTGATCTTTTACTCCTCTTTTCATTGTTTGAGTATACCTTTTTATACCTCTATTAATATTTGTTTGTCTTGATTTGATTTTTATTTTTATGGTACAATTTTATTTTTACTATTCCCCTAAATTTGCTCAACACAATAGAAAAAAAATGAAGACAACTATAAAAGTTAATAAAGAAACGCAATAAAATTAAAAAGGTAAACTAAGACTACAAAAATGAGTTTAAAAAAGAATAATTCAAATTTCACTTGATGTGTAGTCTCCTCCTCATAGTCTCTTCCATTCTCTCCATTACCCACCCATCTGTTACTAAATTGTGTGGTTGAGTGCCTTTCATGAAGATGCTACAATGCATTTTTCTTATTGTGAATACTAATCTCATCCCAATGTTTATGATATACTTTGTAAAACTCCCTACTGATAGTAACCAATATATTTGCATGGAAATGTTTGCACTTTCCATACCGTAGAACCTTTCCTTTCCAATTAACTTGTAGAGGTTCATCTTTCCTTGATTTGTAAGCTTCGTCTTCTGCCAAGATATATCTTTTCCTCAATTCATCATCATCTTTACGTCCCACGGTTATACATTAATATGCACATCATGGAACGAATAATTGTAATAAAATGTTGTTTATTGAACTCAATAAAGACTTAATTGTACTCTCTAATGATGAAAATATTGTGTTGGCATTGATGTCAACATGAATACAAAAAGTACTATAGTGAAGTATGACATGGGACTACAATGAAGGATACATGAATACTGAGTTACAAGAACGCAGTGGACTACCAAAATATAGGGGATCGCCTGGTTGAGTGCTTTGAAAGAATGAACTTGAATGAAAATGAAAGAATGAGACAATTTCAATTACTACACTGGTTGAGTCAAGTTGTCCCGATGACTGTATATTCTGTTGAGACATGACCGTGATGAACAAAATAAATACTGGTGAGTCGCCCTCTTGAATAACTTCTTGTGGACTATCATTTCAGACTGTAGTCGAAGGGAAATTTATTGATGCAACCCTGAGAACCTTTGAGTCTGTCAGATCAACACATAAGTCAATATTTCGTAGCAAGTTTTGGTCATCATTCTTGCCAGGACGAAGTTGGACAACTCTTCAAACCCAAACAATTTTCAACCACCACCAATGGTTAGATCCACTTAGGCAGTGGATTATTGAATAAATTGTCTTTAATGTCAAATGTTAGTAAGTGATCAAATATATGTCAAAGTTTAGTAAGTGATTAAATATAAATGTGACTTTGATATCACTTTAATAAATATAAAAGTGTAAAAGTTAAGTGGAAACATAGTTTACGCAAAAGTGGAAATGAAAGTGGATTAAATACAAATACAAATTTAACAAGGGTTGCATGGCAACGCAGTCCCTGCCGAGTCAGTTGGGAAAGACATATTGAACAATGAAACTTAATATAATTAAATGCACAAGTAATAAATATTTTTTTCCAAAAGATAATAATTTAGGGTTGTTTGTTATTCAAAATGTATAATGAACCTTAAGCTAAATGGAACTATAATATTAATAAATATAATATAAATATAATAAATATAATATAGATATAATAATAAATAACATATTAGATAATAAATATAATAATGCATAATAATAAATACATAGTAAAACTTTTTATATTTAGATGTGGTGATTGGTGAAATTCATTGATTATGTAATTAATTATAAATATTGAAAGACGTGAAGGGAGCAATAACACTTCAATTCTATCAACCAATTAGAAATGAAAAACACAAATATTTTTATTATATC